>JAFVLL020003757.1:0-26324 GCA_021397915.2 Tor tambroides
TGTAATCAGTTACAGTTACTGAGAAAAAATGTGTAATTAAATTACAGTTACTTATGAAAATGTTAAGGATTACAAAGGGGGTTACATCTGTTTTTGTTTTTTTTTCACACACACTCCCACATACAGATTTAATTGATTTTTTTTATATAAATTGCAGTGCGTGCACTAAAATATAAGACACCAATGTTTCAGGAGTTTATAACATGCTTATTTGATAACTTTTATTTCCTATATGGGTGTATATGCTTTATTTTTTTAAGATTAACTGTTTTTCTCTAAGGCACTGTTAGATTCCAGTGTTTCCTGTCATAGGTATGCAAAGATTTGATTTCAAAAACAGTATCATAGCTAATAAAATATTTATTATTATGATTTTAAATCTATATTTATCCTCAGAAAGATCTTAACGTAAGTCTGATTTTATGATGGCTGTGTTTCAAAGGGAACACTGGATGCCCATTTTCCACGAGTTGGTATGATTCATTAGGGTCTTCTTGAAATGGTCTCAGTGGTCGTGTATAACAGCAACATTTTTACCTTGTCAAAAACAGCTCTGTTCACAGTGACTCATTTTGGTGCATATCTCTTTACATGCTAATGAGCACTGCTCACCCCGCCCCTCTCTTCTGTGGAAGAGCAAAGGCGATTCACAAATAATCATAAAACAATATAAAGTGTGAGACTTGCTTCTTCTGGAGGTGCAGCTGGATCATGAACAATGGGTACTGATCTATCCTTGAGTTTTAACTTTTTAACAAAACCTGCCTTGAATTGTCCCTCATTCAGAAAGCAGTCTGGAGTAAAATGATTTGCGCAGACATAAACGAATTTAGGTGTATTCGGTGGTGCATCCATCAAAATCAAAAACTAATCTACTGCGTCCTCAGTGGCTCTGATGTCTGGAGAAAATTAGGACTCTTAAATTCTTCTACATCTAACAACAAAACACCTGCACTGCTTACAAGACACTGTTGTCGCCACAGCTGCTCGAGCATGGAGAAAATGACAGACTTCATACAACTGGCTGAGGGTGGAAATATGCTAATACAGGACAGTAGGTCAACAGTCGTGGGAGGGGCCTGAGCAATATGACATCATATTGGCTTGATAACTGTTTAGGTTTTTGGGGGATTAAAAAAAGGAGTGAATGGATTTTTATCATTGTAGGGTGGTTGTGTCTACACACTGCTAAAACACATTTATATGCAAATGAAGATATTTTGCATCCAATTTCTCCTTTAAAATTAAAATATTATAATCTTAATTCAAGTGATGAAGGATTTCGAAAGTCTGACAGTAATCAGTATTGAATACTACTGTAAGGTTAACCCTGCCTGGTTTACTTGTTTGAAAATGATTAACAGTTGAAAACATTATAAGTTTAGAAAAGTAATCAAAAAGTAATCAAATGTAATAAGTTACATTACTTTAATAAAGTAATTAAAAAGTTACACTACGTATATTACATTTTAAGTAGGGTAACTTGTAATCTGTAACCTATTACATTTTCAAAGTAACCTTCCTAAAACTGCTGAAGCTGCTTACTGACACATACACACATATCGGAGATTGAGCAGCTCACACATCCTGGAGCAAAGAAACTTGTCAACGCTGCCCCACGACTTTTATTAATAACAGTTCAAATACTGAATTGCTACATTATATTTTCCAGCAACAAGAGGATAAAATCGCTGATTTTGAAGTAAACTCACTCATTGTAAAGAGAGACGCACAGAAGCGTTCTCTCTCTCTCTCTCTCTCTCTCTCTCTCTCCCTCACTCTCTCTCAAATTGGCAATAGGTATTTGAGAAAAAAAGTTTAGTGATTTCTAATTATTGGAGGGACTAACCCCCATCATTGTCTATGGTGTTTATCGCCCTGATCAGACATGAAAATATGTTGTGGCACTATTGTGCAGTCTGTAATCGTATGACGTTAGCAAATCTTAGCGATTTTTTGCAAACATTTCTTTGAATAACATGACTGTAAATATGAACACATGATTGAATGTAACATAAAACAAATGATTACTTTTAATTAAAATCTTTATTAATGCCAGTAATGCTTACGTTTATGTGTCTTTTTGTTCGCTCGGGCAGCCATGTTGCCGCTAATAATAGATAATTCATACCCCTTCGTTTGAAGTGTGGTCCCGAAAAATCTTCGTTTGAAGGGCTATCTGGCCCTTCCCCTTACCCCTACCCATCCAACCAAAAGAGAATCAAGACACCCCTACCACTTTAGGGGAAGGACTAAGGGGTAGAAACGGGATTGGGCCTTAAACACTCAAAAAAATAGCTCTTTGGCTGAACATGATTCAATCATGGACAGTGGTTCCACGTGAATGAAGCATGTAAAACTAAATAGAACCATCTATGTACAGCTAACTAGAATCAATGGTGTTCCTTTAATTTGAATGAATGGTTTTAGTTTAACTTAAATAAATGATTTTCATTTAAATTGACATTCAAATAATCCTACAATTAATGCTTCCTGTTTAGTCATGTGGTGTAACAAACTAAATATAACTTTTCTTTACACATGATGTCCGGTGTTAGCAATCCAGAATCGATACTGGTTTCATCCAGAGCACTACCATAGTGATTGCTTTATTATTAAAGTGATTTGGATTTTTATTAGCAGGTCCTCAATCCAAGCACAAGCTCAAGACTTCACCACAATGGTAACCCTAAACCACTAACATAACAGAAAGTTTTAAATACCAACATAATAGAACAGTAATCATTAAGAAGTCTCTCAATTTTCTCATCTTGCTAAAAAATGCTTAAAATTACACTTTATTTCAACATTTACTCTCCCTGTTCAGCCCCTTTGCAAAGCATAATGGGAAGTGAAAATCCTGTTTGATTGAGTCCTGGTTGGGTTACTTGATTGAAACATGCTATTTCAATATGAAAACATCAAGTTAAGTCAAAGAGTAATTGTTTCAAGTCAACTTAACATGAAGCAATCACATTTGAAACAGAAACCTGATACAATGTTGTTGAATCAAAATAAATTGTTTAAATAAAGTGAAAGGCATCAAAAAATAATTTTTTTGAGTGAAGGACTGATTATGGAAATGGAATTATGGATTATAGAATTATGGAAGTTCTTTTGTATTGCAAACATGATACTTGACTCTGAACTGCTGCTAATCATTATTCTTTTGTCTATAATATTCTGACCATTGGTACCCGTCTCACACCTAGATACACCATCATTGCATCATTGTTGTGTTTTGTGCATAAGTGCGAGCGTTGCGACATGTTTACATTAATCTGCACCCCGCCTCCAGCAGCGCGGGGGTGTTGGAATGTTCGAAAACAGTATACTGTCGCTCAGCCTTTTCAAAAAAATTTTTCCCCCAAACGAAGCACAAAAATGAACTTCATTTGAAGTATATCGGGGCCTTTACATTCAAGCTATTTTAAGGCATGAGAAATTTATTTTCACGAGAAAAAAAAAACATTTAAATATGTAATTTTGATGATCAAAGATAAGTTTTAAGGGATAAAATTTCTGACTACAGGGGAACTTTAACATTTTCACACACACACACACACACACACAATAAAATAATAATAATAATAAATAATTTCACACTCTTTGTTTAGGTAATCATAGTCTTAAACATTTCCTAAGTAATTTGGCTAAATGTTTTATTTAATTTTCTTTTTGTCAAAGCCTTTATTACATGGAGAATTCTGATATTTCTGGCATTACTCTCGAAAATAACAGATTCACTTCCCCTGAGAATGTAAATTATGTCCTTTTATTGGCATAGTCAAGCAAAACTGAGCATTATGTGTTCAAATTATCTCTGTTGTTGAAGCAATGAGAGTTCTTCAGCATTAAAAATGTAGTATATGTCTAGAAAACCCGGCAGAATGCTCAAATAGGTGATTAGAGCAGCACACACAGATATATCAGGCTTTTAATATGCATGTAAGTGACAGAACTCCACTAGTAAGACGTGAGGAGGTCTCTGAATGTAGTCATTTGCCAAGAGCTCTAAGATTGTTTGGAGTGTCAAGGGAACGTCTTTTTATTGAGCTTGTCTTCAGGTCTAAAGCAGCTGTGAAGTCTTCTCTCCAACCTATTAGCCTTAAAGGCCATTAAAGTGCTAATACACTTCCCGTAACTTCAATTGACCAGACTGTAAAATTCTCCAAAAGAGAGTGAAATTAATAAGTTTGCAGCTTCCCACAAAGTCGCTGGGGAGTTCTCCTGATTAGGGCATGGCAATTGAAATCCTCTGCTATGCGGAATAGGCGATTCTTGGGCTAGAATGGGGTTTGAGTAACCTGCCCTTTAGGTAGAGCACCTGCTTCATTAATCATGTGCCAGTGATAGTACCGGTTCTCCTGTGACAAACGGAGCAGAGCCCATTGAATCCCATGAGCGTCCACATGACCCAGAGCTTTCTACCTCTTGCATCCTTCCACCTCTAGGGCCTCTATTTCTGTGAATCCACAGAGAGGTTGCATGCAAGAACTGCAATTTCAAAAGCAATCTGACCTAAGAATCCTCTCTAAATCATATCTCAGGATGAGAATAGCTAGAAATTGAATGATTCTGCGTCCCGTTCGACTTAACAATTCATATACTTTAATGGTTCTCTTAATGATTCTCTTTGTAATTTCAAAGAAAAAATAACAATGTTTGGAAAAGAAGCCTCATTGCAGCCTATTTAATTTTTTGTCTGTTCTGAATTCTACATTAAATTCAGAATTCTACTTAAATGATTTGTTTGTCCCAACATAATTTCTCATTTTTAGTTATCTAATTATTTATTTTTTATTATTATTATTTTTTTTTTTTCCACTATATTATGTGCAGTAACAGTGAAAAGGACTGAAACTTTAAAGTTCAGTGAACATCCTCATCCTCAAAAATCCTCAATAAAAAAAAAAAAAAAAAACATCCTCTATAAAGTGACATCATTTTTCACTTTCATGATGATGCTAATGTCAGGCAGCAACAAACATTCTCATCCCATTTGGCAATCAACATTTGCCTTGGTTGTCATGGTTGCTTCATCCCTGTTTTTCACCCATGGTTGCTCTCTCTCAGGTGTGGTTTGCAAGATACCTGTCTATCTCAAATGTTTCTTTTTTTCCATATATATATATATATATATATATATATATATAATTGGATGCTATGTGACCATGTGTAAATACCCCCAAAAGACTGTAATGTGTAGTTGGATGGTGATGGTGCCAACTGTCTTTTGAAGTTGAGAAGTTTCCCAGACTTATTTAAAGATCCGAAAGACTGTGGAGAGATGAGGGATCTCAATATTTCCCACAGTGCCTCAAACCTTGCTAATAGAAGCACGCTGAAGCGATTATCACACTAACAGGTTACCACATCAAGAGAGGCTCCCAGCAGGATGAGCAGAATGCATCTGTCGAGGTGAAGATGTGTGGAGACCTCACAAGTACCACATGGGCATTGGCATGACATATGAAGAATTGCTCCTTGGCCTACACAAAGAGCTGCACATTAAAGAGATTTGTCGTACTCCAATATAATTTCCCTCAAAATTTTGCACCTACCTATATTTACCCAATGTCCATATGACATTTAACTATACAACTTTTTTTTTTATTTATTCATTTATTTGTTTGTTTGCTTTATGAATAGAGCAAACGCTTACAAATCCTTTAAAAATGAAATTCATCATGAAATAATTATCATTGCCTTTGACAATTTTGACAATTTTCCCAATATTAAGCAAAATTTAAATAATCTCAGATCCACATTCAGCTATTTCAGACCTATGCTGCTAGTGTGTTTCTGGTGTTGCTCTTTTATTTATTTACTTTATTTATGGATGACCTCTATATTTGCGAGTTAGCTTAAGTTGCAGATACTTAGATATGTTTGTTAATGCTCAGGTACATAGACATTTATAAATGAGTCTCATTTCTTAGTGTTTATTACTTTATCAACTTGCAATGTCATTAAATTGGTCTTTGTTTTATAATATAATACATGGGTGTTCATTTAGATGTAGTAGAATTGTGGCAGTTTTTAGTATTGTACTACCAAGTATGATAAATTGGAAGCAGTATTACATTAATTCATTTGGCAGACAATTTTATCCAAAGTGACTAAAATTGCATTCAAGGTACATATTTACATTTGATATAAGACATAAGATATAAACACTCGTGTGCATAAAATTATGTCATAAAAAGAAAAAAAAAAACGATTTTGTTAGAGCCAGATTATATTCATTATATTTTATACATTAAACAATCAATAAATGGTTAAAAAAAACATGTTTAACAGATCATTAGTCAATATATATTCAAATAGCTACAAATAAGAAAAAAAAGTGTTTGTAAAAGTTTACTAATGGATTTATTGAACATTAAATAATAACAGAAGAACAGAACATTAATGTAAATTAAAATGCTTACAAATGTTATTAAACGTTCAAATATGATCATGCACAGACCATTATAAAAATGTACTTTAAATAAATGATACAGTCATTTTTTTTGTTTTTGTTTGTTTTTTCAGTGTATGTGGTGAGATCTTTAATCTTTATCATGTAATTTTAAATTGAATTATATTTAATTTGCACCTTAAAAACATTTGAGTCAATAAAACAATTGAGTGTGTAGTAAAGCATAAAGTGTGTTTAGGTCCATGATAGTGTGTAAAGGCCCTTTACAATTACATTTAGGTCCCATAGACATTGAGGTCTGTCAGAGGAGACAATGGGTTAAATAATTATGATGAAATCTTGTGACTCCACACATTTCAAGACTGCATTCTTTCCACAAGCTCCACTGCATTCATAATTAGTAATCCAATTATTTATTTATTTTTTCTTCTGGAATGAATACATATCCGGCTCATCCTCAATTGTTGGCGAGGTCATCGCTCTTAAACCTTCTCTTTCATTGGCATTTGTGTGTAATCCCCCCATAATCCTAGAAAACAATGGCCCTGCTCTGAGTATAGAGTGATTTTATCTGGACCTCAGGGGGATCAAGGGTGTGCTATGATGCCAACGCAATGATGATGGTGTCCATTAATACCCAGCTAGGTCTCAGATGTGCTAATGGAATTGCTGGAACTCTGTGTTACATGTTGTCTTGAATGTATCATGGGGTGGAATTCACTCTTTGTTTCCAATCTATATATATATATATATAGATAGATAGATCGATAGATATAGATATAGATATATATAGTTAAATATGTTGTTATATACATTGTTTCAATTGTCCTATCAATATAGGTATGTAATACCTAGCCCTATTTTTATTTTTCTATTATTATTTTAATATGTGACCCTGGACCACAAAACCAGTCTTAAGTCGCTGGGGTATATTTGCGGCAATAGCCAAAAATACACATAGTATGAGTCAAAGTTATCAAATTTTCTTTTATACCAAAAATCATTAGGATATTAAGTAAAGATCATGTTCCATGAAGATATTTTGTAAATTTATTAACATAAATATATCAAAACTTCATTTTTGATTAGTAATATGCTTTGCTAAGAACTTCATTTGGACAGCTTTAAAGGCGATTTTCGCAATATTTAGATTTTTTTGCACCCTCAGAATCCAGATTTTCAAATAGCTGTATCTCGGCCAAATATTGTCCGATCCTAACAAACCATACATCAATGGAAAGCTTATTTATTCAGCTTTTAGATTATGTATAAATCTCAATTTTGCAAAATTGACCCTTATGACTGGTTTTGTGGTCCAAGGTCATATATATATATATAGTTATGTACATATACATTTGTTAATTTTATGGTTAAGTTGTAATATTTTAATTTAAATTCATTTTATATAATGTGTTATCAAGTGGGCCAGCTGGTCTGGTAAAGTGGGACATTTTTAATTTATCTAAAAAAAAAATAAACCTACAGATATTCTAGGGTCAACCCTAACTGGTATTAATGGAAATTGGAAGCATTCAGGAGCAGCAGCAAATCAGCCTCGAAGTGGAAGATCACCTGAGGTCACAGAGCCGGGTCACCAAGTGCTGAGGCACATGGTCCATAAAAGTCACCAATACTCTGCTGATTCCACAGCTGATGGTTCCAGCATAAAAACTGTGCTGCATGCAAGTGCCACATCAACAAGTAAGATGCTAAGCGCTGGAGTGGAGTGGTGTAAAGCCACTAGACTCTGGAGCAGTGGAAACATGTTCAGTGGAATGACAAATCATACTTCTCTGTTTAGCACTCTGATGGACAAGTCTGGGCAACATAGGCTCATTGGAAATATGTGCCCCTAAATACATTTCTGCAAAATTTAAAAAGTGTACCTAAACATATGAATCGGTGCAGTTTCCAGTTGAAATGAACACTAGAGGCAGTAAAACTCCAACAACTTTGATTCCTTTTCACACAAAGTATGATTTGCAGGTCCACAGTTTTGATTAATTAAGCCTAATTTTCACACAATTACTTGAGGAATATCATGTTATGTATTCAAAACAATTTTAACCTGCTGTGACATTTGAAAACTGATACGTTTGAACGTTAGCGTCACATATCCAGCTTCATATGTATGGGTTTTATTTTCAGTAGCTTTGTTCGATAGCTCAAGCAGTATGGAGTTCGACTTGTTCGAGGTGAAGGGCTCGGGTACGAATCACGTGAAACTACGGTTCCACAAAACAGTTCAAACCTGCATATAAGGAAGTTCAAATGGCACAGCTGCATCAACAAATACGTTTTTGTATACCAGTTTTACATTTGTTAACACTATCGGGTGTGTTTAGAGTTGGGTTTGGTGTAGGGGATATTTCCAACACAATAGAGCATTAACTTTTAGCGACACTCACTGGATATTTGAATTATGAGCTCAAACAACAAAAACGTGCCAGAGTCACTTATTGAACCTGCGTTTTAGCAACACTCACTGAACGTTTCACTTTGAAACTGCCTCGAAATGTGCAGTAAGGTACGTAGTAACGGTGTTGCAGAAATATATTTAGAGGCACCTATTCCCAATAAGCCTGGGTTGAGTTTGGGTTTTGCGGATGTCAGGAGAACGTTACCTGCCTGACTACATTGAGCCAGCTGTAAAGTTTGGTATTGGGCCTATTTTTCAGCAGTTGGCCTAGGCCCCTTAATTCCAGTGAATGGAAATCTTAATGCATCAGCATACCAAGACATTTTGGACATGTTTCCAACTTTGTGGGAACGGTTTTGGGAAGGCCCTCTTCTATTCCAGCATGACTGTGCCGCAGTCCACAAAGCAAGGTCCATAAAGACATGGTTGGTGCTAAACAGCTTGAATATGCCTGCACAAGCTCTGAATTCAATCCCATCTCAACACCTTTGGGATGAACTGGAATGGAGATCGCAAGCCAGGCCTTCTCATCCAACATCAGTGCCTAACCTCACAAATGCTGTACTGGATGAATGTGCAAAAATTCCCACAGAAACATTCCAAAATCCTCTGGAAAGCCTTCCCAGAAGAGTGGAAGCTGTTAGGGCTGCAAAGGGGGGCAGGGGGTGAACTCTAGATGTTAATCCTTTGGAAAACTAGGAGACAGTTAAGATTATGTTGTAAAGAAGCTCTAAAAGATAATAGTGTCATTATTTAACTTAAGTCATATCAAATTAGGGGTTGAACGACTTTTGATTTTTTAAAGTCGACTTTTATGTGATGAAAGTCGAGTCGAAGTCGACTAGTCGCTGATGACGTCATTAATGAACAAATAAGTCTGGAGCTGTGACAAACACCTTGTGCACAGCAATGGCATATAACACAGCACTGCCCACATGGCTATTGCTCCTATAACAGCTTATTTTTATCAGTTATTTTGTCTTTGGGTCGTTATATTTCTCACAGATTTCTGCTCGTTCTAAATCAGATACAGATAAGTAGCACAGTAAAGATTACCTTCATATGAATGAATGCATTAGTGAGAGCGATTGCGTGTGTGAATGAATTCTACCTGGCAGCGTCTCTCTACTAGTAGTGAAGCTGTGGGATTTAGTTATTAAGAAATATATGCTTGAACTTTTCGGTTTCTAAGCTATTTTATTGAGAAATCACAGAACAGTGTTGACAATAGATTTCCGCGCTGAATGACTCGCGATCTGCGCGTGATGTATTGTACACGCTACTGTCTGTAGCCTGTGTGTGTGCGTTACAGTGCAGCAGGGCATTAGATTAGAACGGCGATTCATTTACCTGTACAATAAACTGTTCTCCCGTTCGATTTCGAGCATCCAGTAATATAATCACACATGTCTTGTGGAGCGCTTTCAGAGTATGAATTAATTTGTAATTTTAACTGTTTGGAAACGGAGTGTAAATGTGGATTTCTTATCCTGTGGCGCCCTCTATAGGACCAGCGACTAGTCAACGTCAAGCTAAAAGCGTCATGGCAGAGCACTGAAGTCTACTAGTCGATTAGTCGGTGCAACCCCTATATCAAATCAGAACAAAAAACAGTTTGAAGTTGATCAGCTATAGGCAGTTATACAACAGGGAAAATGTTATTATTCAGCTCGAGTCAGTTCAATGTTCAGAGTTGTAAAGTAGCTTTACAGAAAACAATAGTCCCATAATCCAGCACAGTTCAAATTCTTATTCTTTCTCATCCAGTGGTGTAGGCAGCAAGGTCTTCGCTGAGGACCTGTCCCGAGGGCTTGTCCCACTGAGGTCTTTGTTGGCCATGAAGAGATGCGTTGTGGTCATTCCTGGGTGCAGGTCCACCATCTGGTCTGGATACAGGAAGGATCGGGATGACTGTGGTAACCTTGGAATGTTAATAAGGCAGCACTGAGGTTTAGTAACACTAATAGAGAGATGCAACAACGATCAGAAGATAAGAGCAAGTCATTTGTAGTGCTATGAAATGGTCTAAACCAGAAATCGCCAACCCTTCTTTTGGACAGCAACCATCCTGCAGATTTCAGTTCAAACCCTGCTCCAAGTCAAGTCAAGTCAAGTCACCTTTATTTATATAGCGCTTTTAACAATACAGATTGTGTCAAAGCACTTAACAGTATCAAATTGGAGGATAGAGTGTCAGTAATGTATAATAATAAGATTAAACACTCAATTTTCAGTTAAGGGCATTTCATTATTGAATTCACAGATGTCTTTGTCTAGCTCAGTTTAGTTTAAATAGTATCTGTGAAATCAAACTGACCATAATCGCTAGAAATTAAGTGTTCCCAACTGAGCAAGCTAGAGGCAACAGCGGCAAGGAACCAAAACTCCCTCTGTGACAGAATGGAGAAAAAACCTTGGGAGAAACTAGGCTCATGTTACGGGGCTGCCGAGACGTGAGACGTGCGGATCCATATGCAAAGCTTTATTCAAAAACATGGTCATACAGGCAGGGTCGGTACACAGCAAACAGGTATGGCAGAGGCAAGACACAGCAATCCGTGAAGCAAGCGTGGGTCGACGATCGGCGTACAGTATCAGGGCAAGGCAGAGATAATCAGAGTCGAGAGCAATAATCCAAACGAGGTGCGAACACAGTCCAAAGGGCTAGGCGAAGGGTAAATCCAGGGAACAAAGGCGAAGATCAAAACACAAGGCAAGGCGAGACTATGATTAAGACAAAGGCTCCGTAATGATGCTATCGCTAGGAGAGTGATAAATGCATGCAATACTCGGCGAACAGAAACACGGGATGGCACGGTAAAGCAGCTAGCTCTAGGAGAGTGCTAAACGCAGATCAATACACGGCCCTGAAACAGAGAATGTCCATGGTTTAAATGGTGTGTGTGATGGGGTGATCAGTGGAATCAGGTGTGTGTCGTCAGTGCAATGGATTGTGGGAAATGCAGTCCAGTGTGCAATGTGGTGTAAGAGTCCGTGTGGTGAGTTGGTGACATCTGGTGGCGAATAAACGGAAGAGCAAGGCCAGGATTCGTGACATAGCCCCCCCCCCAAGGAGCGGCTTCCAGACGCTCCTATAAAGTCCAGGAGGGCGGTGGAGCGGAGGCGGAACAGGGGGAGGGACGGAGGGCCAGGTCCGTGAGGCAGTGGGAGGACCAGGGACTGAGGCAGAACAGGACACCCAGGCGGAACCGGAGACCAGGACAGAGCAAGAGCCCACCAGGGCGGGCCGAAGGACAGGGAGCCACAGGGCAGAGCAGATGACCACCAGACCGGAGTAGAAGACCACCACGGTGGAGCAGAAGACCACCAGACCGGAGCAGAAGACCACCACGGCGGAGCAGGAGACCACCAGACTTGAGCGGAAGACCACCACGGCGGAGCAGAGGACCACCAGACCGGAGCAGAAGACCACCACGGCGGAGCAGAAGACCACCAAACCCGAGCAGCAGACTGGGCAGGAAACCATGGCAGGAACTGGGACCTGGGAGAAACAGAGCCAGACAACACAGGAAGAGCAGAGCCAGACAAAGGAAGAGCAGACACAGGCAGAGCAGAGACAGACAACACAGGCAGAACATTCATAGTCTCAGGGGGCACGGCTATAGCCGTGACAGGACAGGGCAAGAGCTCACAGACGGCCTCTTTAGCCGTGACAGGACAGGGCGAGAGCTCACAGACGGCCTCTTTAGCCGTGACAGGACAGGCAGTGAGTTCAGGAACGGCCTCCGTGACAGGACAGGCCGTGAGTTCAGGAACGGCCTCCGTGGCCGTGACAGGGCAGACAGTGAATTCAGGAACGGCCTCCGTGGCCGTGACAGGGCTTACAGTGAGTTCAGGAACGGCCTCCGTGACAGGGCAGGCCGTGAGTTCAGGAACGGCCTCCGTGGCCGTGACAGGGCAGACAGTGAATTCAGGAACGGCCTCCGTGGCCGTGACAGGGCAGACAGTGAGTTCAGGAACGGCCTCCGTGGCCGTGACAGGGCAGACAGTGAGTTCAGGAACGGCCTCCGTGACAGGGCAGGCCGTGAGTTCAGGAACGGGCGCCACCACTTCGGGAGGTTCTGCAGCGGAAGCCGCCACCTCTGGAGGCACTGGAGCAGACTCGTGGACAGGAGAGACCTCAGGAACAGACTCGTGGACAGGAGAGGCCTCAGGAACAGACTCGTGGACAGGAGAGGCCTCAGGAACAGACTCGTGGACAGGAGAGACCTCAGGAGCCCAGAGTGCAGCCCACAAACTCAAAATGGCGACCGCCATGACAGGAAGCACTGAGGTCGGGGGAACAGTCTCTGTAAACTTGTGAACAGGAGAGGTCTCAGGAACAGACTCGTGGACAGCCCACAAACTCAAAATGGCAACCGCCATGACAGGAAGCACTGAGGTCGGGGGAACAGTCTCTGTAACAGCCAGTGCCGAGGCCCTGGGAATGCCAGCTGCTCGCACCGACATCAATGGTGGGTCCATTATACTGGCAATTAGACAGTGAACTCGAAGGACTGACCTTAAATCTCTGGTGAGAGACATGACGTGACAAGGCTCAGGCGTGGCGGCCATCTTGCGATGAGGCTCAGGCGTGGCGGCCATCTTGCGATGAGGCTCAGGCGTGGCGGCCATCTTGGCCGGGGACTCAGGCTTGGCGTGAGCGGACTCTGGCTTGGCAGGCGTGACGTGAGCAGACTCTGGCTTGACCCGCAACATTAGAACTGCTGTGTCCATACCTGATAATTGTCCACGGTAAAAGCTGCTGGATCCTTGTGTGGCCGTGTATTCTGTTACGGGGCTGACGAGACGTGAGACGTGCGGATCCATATGCAAAGCTTTATTCAAAAACATGGTCATACAGGCAGGGTCGGTACACAGCAAACAGGTATGGCAGAGGCAAGACACAGCAATCCGTAAACAAGCGTGGGTCGGCGATCGTGTACGAGTATCCAAGGGAGGCAGAAAAGGCAGAGAGATAATCCAGAGTCGAGAGCAATAATCCAAACGAGGTGCGAACACAGTCCAAAGGGCTAGGCGAAGGGTAAATCCAGGGAACAAAGGCGAAGATCAAAACACAAGGCAAGGCGAGACTATGATTAAGACAAAGGCTCCGTAATGATGCTATCGCTAGGAGAGTGATAAATGCATGCAATACTCGGCGAACAGAAACACGGGATGGCACGGTAAAGCAGCTAGCTCTAGGAGAGTGCTAAACGCAGATCAATACACGGCCCTGAAACAGAGAATGTCCATGGTTTAAATGGTGTGTGTGATGGGGTGATCAGTGGAATCAGGTGTGTGTCGTCAGTGCAATGGATTGTGGGAAATGCAGTCCAGTGTGCAATGTGGTGTAAGAGTCCGTGTGGTGAGTTGGTGACATCTGGTGGCGAATAAACGGAAGAGCAAGGCCAGGATTCGTGACAGCTCAGTTGGGGGACCAGTTCTCCTCTGGCCAGACGAAACCCGCAGTTCAATTTCAACCGTAGCCATGTCAGATTGTGTAAAGGGCTTATCTGATTCCCGTGGTCTTGTCCCGATGGGGCATTTTAATTTATAATTTAATGTATTTGTTATATTTGTGTTTTATTCATTATTTAAAGAATAATGTTTTTATTTAAAGTTTTTCATTTATATGATTTATTCATTTGCTATAATTGTAATGTATAATTTAATGCATTTATTGTTTCTCGTTCTATTTTTATAATATATATTTGTTTGTTTATTATAATTTTAATTTATAGTTTAATTCATTTAATATATTTCTGTTGTGTATATATAAAATATTATACTATTTATTATTTTAAAATGTATTTATTCATTTTTCATATTTGTATATTATTATGTTTTAATTAAAATTTTAAATGTATAAATGTATTATATTTCTATTTTTATACTGATGCAATTTCTAACAATAATAGTATTATGTAGTTAGGTATTTTATTATATTTTGTTATTTTGTTATATTTTTAGTTTTATTGTATTTTTAGTTGAGGTCTTCACTGGGTATATGTCTCTGGGGCTCATCGTTGATGATCAGGGCTGTAGACATCATCTCTTGGTGCTGATCCACCATCTGATCTGGATACGGACTGAGAAACAGAATAAGAAAGAAACAGACAAATATTAACATAGATACCATTCTTCTTACGATGTAACGAGTACATCATGTGTTATGGGGAGTGTTCCTGATTCCGGTTGATCTAATTAATGCAGCCTAACAATCCTTTAACGGATTTGAATAATAGAAGCGTATTAGTGTGTTATGTGTAAGCTAGGTTAAAGAGATGTGTCTTTAATCTAGATTTAAACTGACAGTGTGTCTGCCTCCCGAACAGTGTTAGGTAGATTGTTCCAGAGTTTGGGTGCTAAATAGGAAAAGGATCTGCCACCCACAGTCGATTTTGATATTCTAGGTATTATCAAACGGCCAGAGTTTTGAGAACGCAGTGGACATGGAGGACTATAACGTGATAGGAGCTCGCTCAAGTACTGAGGAGCTAAGCCATTCAGGGCTTTATAAGTAATTAACAAGATTTTAAAATCTATCCGATGTTTGATAGGGAGCCAGTGCAGTGTTGACAGAACCGGGCTAATATGGTCATACTTCCTGGTTCTAGTAAGGACTCTAGCTGCTGAGTCCTAGCTGGTGTCTCCAAGACACCTGCCTGTAATTATTAAGTATTCAGTTCACTTTTATTTGTGTAGCACTTTTCACGATACATTAATTTTCACAGAAAATTAATGTTTCTACATTACAGTTAGAAGTCATTTATCAGTGGTGTCTGTGTCAAGGAGATGTCCATATCAAGTAACTCTGAACACCTTAACTAGCTGGTTCAGGTGGGGTTTTTGGGCGTTTGTTTGTTTGTTTGTTTGTTTTTGTTTTTGTTTTTGCGAGGCTGCTCTTTCTTAGCTTGTCACAATACTGTGGCAGACAGTTTCATGGTTATAATTTTCTCTCTGATATTTTCAATTTTGTAAGTAGAAATTCATTAAGATATTACTGCTGCGCTGTTAGGAAATGTCTGAACCTTTGAAGCTTGATTTATTTAGTTAGTTAGTTAGTTAATTAGTGTATGAAATAAATACCTGAGGATATTTTTGTTGTCATCAACATCATATTCTTCTAAACTATATCCTATATCCTTTTGGTTCCTTGCCGCCGTCGCCTCTTGCTTGCTTAGTTGGGGACACTTAATTTCCAGCGATATCATCGACTTGATTGCACAAATACTATTTAAACTGAACTGAGCTGGACGATGACATCAGTGAATTCAGTAATGAAAGGCCTTTAACTGAAAATTGAGTGTTTAATCTTGTCATTTTACATTACTGACACACTATTTTCGTATTTTGATATTGTAAAGTTGCTTTGACACAATCTGTATTGTTAAAAGCGCTATATAAATAAATAAAATAAAGGTGACTATATACAGTATGTTGGGGAGTTTAGACAAATCAGGAAGTTTATTTACAAAGCAATCGTTATTGGTAGAAGTGATATTTGTAACAAGGAGCTGACTTTGCAGCCTTGACTAAATGGAGTAATGGAGAGACAAGGGTCCCACTTTATATTAGTTGGCCTTAACTACCATGTACTTACATTTAAATTAATAATTTGATACAATGTACTTATTGTGTACATACATGTTTTTACATTGTACTTATATTTTTAAAAATACCTATATGTAGTTACATCTGTAATTAATTTCTGTAATTACATTTATAATTACACTGTTGACCTATCCCTTACACCTTTACCCACCCTTAAACCTACGTATACCACCCTAACCTGTCCCTAACCTTACCTGTATCCCATCTCAATAGCAACAAAAGTGTTTTGCAATACAATATGACCACAATAAGTACATTGTACTTATTTTTTGATGTAAGTACATAGTAGTTAAGGCCACCTAATATAAAGTGTGACCGAGACAAGATAATGATCTGAAATGTCATCGCTCTGCTACATAATTTCAATGTCATCAGCACTCCATGTGACCATATCAAATTTAAAGTATGATTATGACAATGAGTAGGTCCTGGCAAATTTTGTCTAACTCCAATAGCCAGGCTCCTGTCAAACATAGCACATCTGTGATTATATTAGGGGTGTAAAAGTACACGTATTTGTACCTTAAATTTTTGGTACACATGTGTACTGAACAAATTGATTGATTTGATTTAACCACTGCACGAGTGGAACGTCATTGGAAACAGTTTTATATATTACTTTTGATAAGAAACAGAGTCTCATCTTTTAAATTATGCCCATTTTTTCCAGTAAATTCAAATAATAAATGCCATTTTGATGCTCTTTGATGTGGCATGACAGATTGCTGTACACTGTGAAAAATATATGTAAAAAAAACAACAGGGTGAAATTCATGGCAGCACAAGGTGTTAAACGTTTACCATGAATGGAAATAATGGTTAAAAAATGTAAACAAAAATAAATAGATAAAATATAATAACAATAAAAAAGACAATGACTGGCAGAAGAGGCTGCCAAACAAAAATTGTAAAATATCCTAATTTTTTCTTAAATGTTTCAGAAGAAAGTGCTGTTTCTTTACAGGCATTTCCTGAATTATTATCGTGAAACATTCTCTGTGAAATGTAAATCCTTTCGCAGTTAAACATTAGCTAACAATACAGTACATATGTGTAAACTAATGCAACTATCACTGCATCTGCAACTACAAAGTTACTGCCTTTCATTTAAGTAACATGCAGCATGGTCTTCTGCTGGACTGAAGCACAGGCTCTACTCTTCAGTACAATGGTAACCCACAAAACGCAGACAACAGAAATCCTTTAAATCCCAACAGAACACTAACAGATTTCTCTAGATCTCAGCATCTTATTACAAACCAGTCTGACTTTATTTCTTTCATTCAACACTTCTTATTAAGAATTAAGAGATGTTTAGATGTTGATGTTTTACTGAAATTAATAAAGTTTGAAGTCACCATTGTGGAGATAAGTGTCTTTAGTTAGGGTCTTGACCCTTGACCTTTTAATATTATTTTTTGTGTATATAACTGTGTGTTTCTAAAGCACATTTGTTATAATCACAAAGTTGCTTACTTACTGAGGATGCTTATAGTATAGTGGCCTGATTCACTCACCCAGTGTCTAATATGTGCATATATTACTTAGATTGATCAATTTCACCTTATTATAGCCCTAGAATACCTCTGCATAAAACCCTGGTTTGCTTTGATATTTTGAAAGTTTTTTTTTTTTTTTTTCCATTTCCAGTCATTATGCAGAAATTATTTGGATAGGATTAGGTAAACTCACAGACATCTAGAGTCTGCGTATGAACCTCAACAATGGTGACAATCAACAAAATATTCAGATAAACAGATCAACTCTGAACATCACAAAACAAGCTGCTAAAGTCACAAAAAAAGTATCAAACAGACACAACCCAAAACACTTCTTATATTATTAAATAATAATAATAATAATAATAATAATAATAAATATCTGACTGTCATAACATCGCTAGACTGCTGTAAACATCACAAATCTAACAGCTAATGTACTCAGACATCAGGGGCTTCATTTATAAAGCGTGCATACGCTCAGACTTGATCTTTACAGTGGCCGAGAGAGCTCAATGCGCTGCAACTTCAGAAAACACATGCAAATATAAAAAGCACCAGCAAATCAAGAAAACATCTTCATCAGTTTGACAGCAGGTGCTGCAAATGCTCACAACACAAACAAATAAAGAAACGCGCTACAAATGCTCACAACACAGCCAAACAAAGAATTTTATTCTTCGCGTTTCTTTGTTTGGTTGCGTTGTGAGTATTTGCAGTGCGTTTCTTTTTTTGTTTGTGTGGTGAGCATTTGCAGCACGTGTAATGTCAAATTGATGAAGTTGTTTTCTTAATTTGCAGGTGTTTTTTTTCTATTTGCAGTGTGTTTCTGTCAGACCTGTGTTTCCCTTGTCCTTTGTTTCCCTCCCTCTTGGGTTTTTCCTGTTCCCCGTTCCCATTATGTTCATTGATTATCATTCCTCCCAGCTGTTTGATTTCTACCTCACCTGTTTCTGTTCTCTTTGATTAGTTCCCCAGTATTCTTAAGCCTTGGTTTTCCCCGTGTCTGATGTCCAGTATTCTTTGTCTGACCCTCGTTCCATGTTCCCTGTGTTTGCAACAATAAAAGGATTATTGAACGTTTTCCTCGTCTCCTTGCTCCTTGCTCCCCGAGAAGTGTGACAGAATACTAGACCACAAGATTTGCTTGACACTATGGGCATTTTCCTCACCCCTCAAGATCCTGCAACCCTAATTATCTCCCGCTTTCAGGATTGCCGCCCGATTGAAGACTATGTGGAGGAGTTCCTCGAGCTCTCACATCAAGTACCCTGGAACGATGACATACTAAAGACCGTTTTCTGGTGCGGCTTGGATGATCTCCTGTATCAGCAAGTTCCAGCAGGTACTACTCCAGGTTCTTTTCAAGAATATATAGATTATATCCTGAGGTTGTGTGATTCACCATATACAGTAGAGGAAGCTCTTCCTGAGTCCGCCATTGCCCAGTCAAGCCGGTCAGCCACGGCTCTCCCAAGCCCGCCGTCCACGGGGAAATTCACGCCGCCGTCCGCGGCTCTCCCAAGCCCGCCGTCTGCGGGGAAATTCACGCCGCCGTCCGCGGCTCTCCCAAGCCCGCCGTCTGCGGGGAAATTCACGCTGCCATCCGCGGCTCTCCCAAGCCCGCCATCTGCGGGGAAATTCATGCCGTCGTCTGCGGCTCCCTCAAGCCCGCTGCCGTTCGCGGGGAAAGCAAACCCGCTGTCCGTGGCTCCCTCCAGCCCGCCGTCCATGGGAAAGCAATGCCACCGTCCGCGGGGAAAGTAAACCCACCGTCCGCGGCTTCCTCTAGCCCACCGTCCACGGGAAAAGCAACACCGCCGTCCGTGGCTCTCCCAAGCCCACCGTCCACGGGGAAAGCAATGCCGCCATCCGCGGCTCCCTCTAGCCCGCCGTCCACGGGAAAAGCAATGCCGCTGTCCGCGGCCCCCTCAAGGCCGCCGTCCTCAGGGAGAGCAAACCCGCCGTCTGCGGGGAAAGCAAACCCGATGTCCGCGGCTCCCTCTAGCCCGCCGTCCTCGGGAAAATTAACGCCATTGTCTGCGGCTCCCTCAAGCCTGCCGCCGTTCGCGGCCAATGCAAGTCCGCCGGCCGCCGCTGACTCAAGCCCTGGGCACGCTCCAGTGCCAGCCCCCCGGAAGCACTATGCTGTGCCTGTGCCTCCAGAGTGCCCTCCAGAGCCCGCTCCTTGACAGCGCCCTCCAGTGCCCGCCTCTTCAGGGCCCATTCCTCCAGTGTCCGCGCTTCCCGAGCGCCCCCAAGAGCCCGTGCTTCCCGAGCGCTCCCAAGAGGCCTCCAGAACGCCCACCCCCCCTCCCCATTGGATGGTGTACAGCGCGAGATGCGCCGTTCGGGAGGGGGGAGTAATGTCAGACCTGTGTTTCCCTAGTCCTGTGTTTCCCTTCCTCTTATGTCCATATATGGTTTTTCCTGTTCCCCGTTCCCATTATGTACATTGATTATCATTCCTCCCAGCTGTGTTTGATTTCTATCCCACCTGTTTCTGTTCTCTTTGATTAGTTCCCCAGTATTCTTAAGCCTTGGTTTTCCCTGTGTCTGATGTCTGGTATTGTTTGTCTGAACCCTCGTTCCATGTTCCCTGTGTTTGCGTCAATAAAAGGATTATTGAACGTTCTCCTCGTCTCCTCGCTCCTTGCTCCCCGAGAAGTGTGACAGTTTCTTTATTTGGTTGTGTTGTGAGCATTTGCAGCACGTGCGTTACCAAATTGATGAAGTTGTTTTCTTAATTTGCAGATGTTTTTTTTCTATTTGCAATGTGTTTCTTTATTTGGTTGTGTTGTGAGCATTTGCAGCGTGTGTGTTGTAAAATTGATTAAGTTGTTTTCTTAATTTGCAGGTGTTTTTTCTATTTGCAGCGCGTTGAGCTCTCTCGGCCACCATAGATCTTAGAGTGTGAGTACACTTAAATCCACGCCAGTGCTAATATTTGTAAAAACTGTCTTTGATGTGGAAAAGTGCTTAGCATCACGTCAGGGAGCAGAAGTACTCACTTTTTCTTGTTCGAGTACAGCAGGTTTTTGAAAATGTAAGCTGTTCTTGCAGCTCGCTGTTCTAAATTGGTGATCTTTTACATGTTAATGACATTAATTAGGAGTCGTTTACAAGGCAGAGAGCTGAAACCATTCATTTGCACGCAAGTTCAAGATAATTTGCGATTCATAGATTTCACATCTGAAGGAGAAGCGTACGTGCGTTTTCTTTGCATACGTTCATTTTATGAATCACACGTACGCATATTTGAGAGATGATCGTAAGATCAATTTTAGGATGGTTTCAGTGCAACATTTATAAACGAGGTCCCAGACCTCTATATGATAATGAAATCATCAATAAGTAACCAAGTTCATATAATCACATTTCCTCTCAGAAAAACTGATGATAAAATGTCAAGGGACAAGAGTCCATCTAAAGAAAGTCTTATCTCTAAAACGGTGACTTCAAACTTTATAATTTTCAGTAAAACATCAACATCTAAACCTCTGTTAATTCTCAATTAACTTCAAGAAGTTTTGTATGAAAGCAATAAAGTCATACTGCTTTGTAATAAGTGAAGATGCTGAGATGTTATTTATTCATTTGTTTATTACAGTGAAGTTGTTTGATCATAATAATTCAATAAATATCTGTAAATTAACAGTGTTGTCAGCTTATTTAAATAAGACGATTTTACTTTAATTTTATTGTTTTTGTTTGGCAGCTATTGCTATAATTTTTGGAGATTAAAATTATAGCAGATTTGTCTAATTTTAAATTAATAGTAAAAACTTATATTAAACTTTTTTCTTTAGCCAGAGATTTACTTTTGCTGTGGTAAAATAAATATTTAGCAATGTCTCCAAAAGATTTTTGAATTTTGCTGCACTTTTTTTCTCTATATAGTGTTGATATGGCAACTAGTAAATATCCTAAAATTTGTAATGCTAGTGAAGCATTTGTATCAATCAGACACACCATTTTTCATTAGATTTAACAAATCAATTATTCATTAGATTAACAAACAGTCACAGACCCCTCACCCAATAAACATACTGGGTGCCAGGATGTCTGTGAACGACACCAGGCCCCTGGTTACCATGGCAACCAGGACACCTCAGCCAGATCAGATAAACTTTACGACCTAAAAGTATGTAGAGAGAATCTTCCCCCCTACTCAATTATCTCAAAACAGACACATACTGCTATAGGAAACAACTTCTTTCATTAATTAATAGACAATTTTTTTCCTTTCATGCATATGACCTTCCTATCATGCATATCCCCAGGTCATTGTGTATGATTACTACCTTCTTGTATATTGTCTTTTGTATTGTATACTGTTTTATGCATGCTTATCATTCATGTAACCTTACCTATACCGTGTTTGGTCTCTATGAATTCGTCTTCTGATGATCTAAATGAGAGTGCATATTATATGTTGATACATAGGTGACACATTAGTGTTCTAAGAATCTTTAGAAGTTTTTGCATCAACACCCAATCAAATCTCATATGCAAAATACCATGCTCTAAGACAAAGAGTTGTAAACTTTCCCTCCAAAAGTGAAAGTCACCATCGGCTCTGTGACCTCCCGGAGGTATGACATGCATAGGAGATAAAGTTCTCACATCAGGGACCCGCCTCTTAAGTCTGCGGTTCTTTTAGATCCTAAGAGGATGCGGAGGATGAGATAGAACTCTTCTGGACCCCTAAGTTTGCGCGAGGCCTTGCGGCCTTGACTTTCCATTCATCAAAGATCCTAGGATCTCAGCTGATGTCTCTCTTAGTTCTCTCATCACCTTCATCTGGGAGAACTCTCCCAATCACCACAGAGCCAGAATAACATCTTTTGGAGTTCATCACCCTTCAAACCCGGAAGAACTTGAAAGTTTGAAAGTTTGAAAGTTCGAAGGTTTGGTTTCGGTTGGAAGTTTGGAGAGAACTCCAACACCACCAAACCTTCGAACCATCAAAACTTTCATCTGAGACTGCATCCGGACACTCGTTCAACAATCAAGGCAATGCAAGTATCGTACATTTAACTAAATGAAACAGAAGTTTAGTATAAGCGGTAGACCCCATTGTAAAACGGCACTGATGGCACTGATTTAACTCACGTGGTTCTGACTCATTTGCCATAACTGCATTCTCTGGTTTCTCTAATGGCTTCATTCATCCACTTTAGCTCCCCTTTTGTATGTACACTTGAGTGTATGTATGTTTGTTTGTTTGTTAGACTAGTTTGTGTTAGTGTTACTTAATAAAACTCTTGTGCACAAATTACATGAGTTTCTGATTCTGCCTTGCAAATTAATGTCCCTTTACGATTTTGATCCTTGCTACATGCTCTAATGCATTAATACTGTATGAAAGTATTTTCTGTGGCCACGAAAATATCCTTTACTAGAGTTGATATAAACTTACACTGAATGTTTGCTAGACGAACAGAATAGTTGATAGCAATTTAATTCTTCTACAGTTACTACTGGCAGCTGATTGCCATTAATTAATAAATAATTAATTGTAATTATTTATATACATTTCTCTTTTGAGATAATTTGCTACACTAGCATGTGTGGAAATATTTGTGTGTTACAACTAACCCCATGTTAGTTTGTGCCCTGTGCTTCCTTACCTAAATGAAAAAAAAAAAAAAAGTATTTATTGTAATTTATTGATTGTTATTCAGGAGTGCTCTTCTACCCTGGCCCATAAATTTATTAAATTAAAAAGTTCATGTTAATTAAATGTTGAAGCAATAGCAAAACTTGCATGTCAGTTTTGTTCTTCTTCAAAACACACAACCAAAAATATATTTTGAAGAATGTCTGAAGCTGTCTGAATGTCTGTCCATATTATGAAAATCATTAAGGTCCAAAATTTTCAAGCAGCATAAAGCATATAAAGATAACACAAAATGAATACAAATGACTCAACTGATATATCCCAGTCTGCTGAAGCAACACAATCACTTTGAATGATGAACAGATTTTTCAATCTTGAATCAAAGCACTGATCAACACGGCTACATCAAATATAGTCACACAAACCGCAAACACCAAAGCGTCATGACATTTGGTCAAACTGACATGGGAGGGACCACTACATCCACTATTGTACAGTATAGCCTGCTAGGTCCAGAGCAAAGGACGCCCACTCTTTAAAAATTAGTCTCAGGCCACATGGATTTTCAGCGATAGCATTTTTTATTTATTTATTTATTTATTTATATACAATTGTTGTAATACAATGAAATGCACAGCATGCCTGTAACACCTAATCTGAAGTCATTTTTAATTTGTATCCATTATTTCGAATGATTAAATGAATTGTTCACCTGAAATTTGAAATTCCTGCTCAATTACAGCTCTTTTTCATATGACATTCAAAATGAGAGTTCATAATGCCAGGTCTACTATTACGTGTATGTGCGGTGCTGTGTGTTTCTCTCTGTCTTTGCTTTTCTTGTCACTTTCACTCTCTTAGATAACGATCATTGGTTCTGTCACCTGTCAATCATCACCAGCCGCTGACTTCACCCATCCCTTCATCACCAATCCAAAAAGTCTACCCCAGATAATAGAGCCAGTCCCCCATGCTGATACTCTGCCAAAAACATCTTGTCTAACTCACATGTACCCTTTTGTTTGTGTTGCTCATTTTATTTGTATGTTCAGCGTCACTCTATATGTCTGTTCTTCTCAGTGTAATGTAACATTTGCCACTATTTACATTATGTGTTACGAGGCTTGGAAGAAGCAGACAGGTAAGAATGTCACATGACATACACTGCAACACATAAGATCTGCCTGTGTCTAGTACATTATGTTTAGGGGTGAGTGGCACCCCTTGTACTTTAGGTTAACCAGCATAGTTAGGGCATCACAGACACCAAAGACTTATTTTTTATCACTTGTTAGTTAGCTTGGAGGTTTTTTTCCAAAAGTTAGACTTTGTATGGGTTTTAGCGCCACCTGGATCCCTTCTTCCACCTCCTGTTTTGGTGTATTCGTCTTATGTCATGCTGTAAATATTGTAAATACATACTTTTGTATTATCTCACCTAATTTATCACTGTTTTATCTTCATTTTTCATTACCACTCAATAAATTAACCTGTTTGTTGCTTGTGGTTACTTGGCTTTTTGGTCCTTTGCACAGCACACAACCTGTATATGTTTCTCTTTTATTGTCTGCTTTAAATGTTAAACCACTGCACCACTATACTCTATCGGGGTTGTAACACTACCAAGCTCAACTAGGTCAAAAATTGCACCATCTGCTCAGTTCTTTCAGGATTATAGAATAAGGTTTTGTGAGGTTTAAGCTTAGGCTTTCTCCTTGTACTTTCCTCAGTAGACGTAATATTAAATGAGTTGGAATTATATAAGGGATAGTAAACAATGACAGAATTTTTCATTAAGGGTGAAGTATCCCTGTACAAGACATCATCCACACTAAGACTAAGAACTACAAACTCCATCGTTATTGATGAGAAAGCTTTTGTGCTCATAGACAAACTCCCAATACAAACTCCAAACAAACTTTGTTTTGTCCTGATTTTGTTTGCAATGTCATCATTCTTATATCGGGGCCTTTAACATACATAAAAATCATTTTCAATTTTACAGATGCATGCAAAGAATTAAATTCAGAAGTAATTTTACTTTACAATTAAACGTGTGGAGATATATATATATATATATATATATATATAGTGATGAGTGAGGCACTTGAGTATGCTTCAGTTTTTGAGGTCTTTGGTATATGAATGGGTTGCTTTTGTTTTAAAGACAATCACCCCTGTGCCACTGTGACAATCCTTTGAAAAATTATGTCATCAAAGCGTTAATGGTAGTGATCAGTTTCTGCTCATTTAGCAGAGGGTCTTTTTTAGAGACAGACCCACGATTCCAACTGTTACTGTTTGTTCTGTTGTTTATACTTGGCTGGTCTAATGGAGCATGTCTGGATAACGCCCCAGCAGGGACGCCTTTCTCAGCCGTGGGGTGCTGAGGCAGTTAATTGGTCAAGGCAGAAGATACCTCTTGAAACAATCCAAAGGCTGGTGATGACATGCATTGAAAACATGGCTATGTTTTACATGCACAATTTTTGGTTCAATCGGACTGAATTCATTCCGATTGATGAATCTGAATGTAGTGTTTACATGAACGCTAAATAAAGTGATTGGGTTGATGTGCATGTTTATATGTCACAAGCTTCAAATCGGAATTGATTTTTTTTTTTTTTTACATGTGCACACTGCTCAAATGGTCAAGTCACCTTTATTTATATAGCGCTTTTAACAATACAGATTGTGTCAAAGCACTTAACAGTATCAAATTGGAGGATAGAGTGTCAGTAA
>JAFVLL020003758.1:0-13762 GCA_021397915.2 Tor tambroides
GTCAGATTTAAGTTGAACCGCGGTCCTAGCGCGTGCCGAACCGTGTGTGGAGAACCGTACGGTTCGTTTTTTTTCCGCGAACCGTGCCACCCCTACCTACAATGTTGGCTCGCACAAAGGCTGTTTCTATAAAGTGGGGCAATTCCAACTTTGCAAGGACAGTCTGGCGCTTCTGACTCACACCTTGTAAGTATGTTTCTGCTATTACTATTCAAACGCGAGTTTTTGGCTGTGTAGAGTAGTGCTTGTTGTTTGTCGTTTCTCCGATCACAAATGCAGACATGGTAATGTTTACGCGGCGCGTAAAAAGAAAGTATAAGTCATTATAATCAGTAATTATGTCCACACTGGATGCAACAAATACCTCGTTTATAATGGGTTTTATTGTTTTTGTGTCGTTGCGCCGGGTATTCAGCCAATCACAACACACTGGATAGCTGGCCAATCGGAGCACGCCTCGCTTCTCCGAACCATGAGCTTTGTAAAAATCGACGCGTTTCAGAAAGGCAGGGCATAGAGGAGCAACAATAATGTATAGTATGTGGAAAATAATGTGTTTTTTTAACCGTAAACCGCATAAACACATTGCATTACACCAAATACACAAAATAATGTTCTTTTTAGCAACGTCATATGACCCCTTTAAAGGGATAGTTCACCCAAAAATGAAAATTCTGTCATTAATTACTTACTCTCATGTGTCTCTCCAAACCTGTAAGACCTTCGTTCATCTTTGGAAGACCAATAATGATATTTTTGATGAAGTCTGAGAGCTTTCTGACCCTGCATAGACAGCAACACGACTGAAACATTCAAGGCCCAGAAAGGTAGTAATGACATCGATTAAAATAGTCCATCTGACATCAGTGGTTCAACTGTAATTTTATGAAGCTATGAGAATACTTTTTGTGCACAAAGAAAACAAAAATAATGACTTCATTCAAAAATTTCTTCTCTTTCAGGTCAGTCTCCACTGCACATGACTGAATTACAGTTACAATTAATTGCAAAGAAACTTCAAGTAACACCGAATTAAACATGAAATTTTGAAGTAGCAAGGTAATAGTATTTTCTTGTAAAACATGCTCCAATAATCAATAAACATACTAAAATGACACCTTATCCATTTATTCCTGACTATTGATCCCTTTTCCCCTTCTCATCTTGTGTTTGACATATAGGCTGAGGGTAGTGTGACCTGTCGTGACTGTCCATGATGGAGTGGACTGAATGCTCATCTTTCAGTGCGGCCGATCTTGACCCACACGGCCTTCTCTGCATTACGCCTTTCTCCCGTAACACCTGTCAGATTGGGGCCTCCATTGGGTCATTACCCACAATCCTCTTTATTAAACTCATCTGTCAAGTGGCACAGCATAAAGAGCAAAAGCAGAGCTGGATCTCTCCGTCTGTTAGGTAAGCATCGCAAATCATTATCTCACCATCTCTGCTTGACTTTCTCTGTATGGGAAGTCAATGTTATTGACACACGGGCTTACAGGAGCTTTCTAAAGCATCTCTTCATGGTGTATTATTCCCAGCTAAAGTTGAGAGGTGAACGTGTCTTTGCCTAATGGGCTGTTTTTGGAGTTTTGAGTTTTTTGTTTCTGACTCTGATGTTTGATACGGTGTGTGAGAGATTTAAAAGGGGGAGGCTGCTTTTGAAGTCTGTTATTTAAAAGAAAAAACTACATGCAGCGTGTAATTTTTGTGGCATTAGCAGCACCAAATTGCAATGTGTTTGTCTGAGCAACCTTGCCTCAAGCAGTGGTGTGAGTTTAGAAATGAAAGGACAAGCTAAATTGATCAAAAGTCACATTAAAGACATTTATAAAGCTACAAAAGCTTTCTGTTTCAAATAAACGCTGTTCTTTTGGACTTTCTATTATCAAAGAATTCTTTAAAAAAGTATTAAAGTTTCCACAAAGATATGACGCAGCACAACTGTTTTCAACATTGATAATAAATGTTTCTTGAGCATCAAATCAGCATATTTGACTGATTTCTGAAGGATCATGTTTCACTGAAGACTGGAGTAATGATGCTGAAAATACACCTTTGCATCACAGTAATAAATTACATTTTAAAAAAATATTCAAACTTAAGTTATTTTAAATTGTAATAATATTTCACAATATTATTGATTGTATTGTATTTTTAATTAAATAAATGCAGCCTTGGTGAGCAGAAGAGATTTTAAATGCACATTTTGTGCATTCAGGCCCATGAATGTGTCGTCAGCCTTGCTCTTCACAAAAATATGGCCTTATTCTGGAGAGGATGTTTTGAATAGATGCTTCAGGTACTCAGCCATGATTTCAACAGTCAACCTGAATCCCTTCAGTGCCAGGTTTCTCTCTGCAGTGTGCTGAAGAGGATATGGATGTTTTGTGAGTTCCTGTGTATCATTTGTGGTGTTGAGAATCTGTCTGCATCTCTATCAGCTGCGTTTTAAATCTCCTGTCCTGTTATTTCCTAATTCTAGCTGTCTGGTTGTCAGATTTCATTATTTGTGATTATTTGTGCTTTTATTTTGACAATTGAACATCATAAGTCAGTGAAAAGCCTGATTTTTAAGCACCTCTGCATGTGATGTATTCTTCTGTGAAAACCTCTCTGCTATAACCTCAAATCCTCCTCTTCTTTCTGTTCCGTTTTGTTTTTATGTTTTTGCTTCAGCCCCAATTTCTTTTAGCCATGTCTCTTTTTCTATCCACTGTATTTTCCAATCTCTCCTTCAATTTTGGTTCTACTGCCTCCTTTACTTTATTTCTCTCTTTTTGCCTTCGGATCTTCTTGTATGGAAGCCCGTATCTGCAAATGAATAAAAAATAAAACAAGGTAATTGCGACTTTTTATCTCACAATGTTGACTTTTTTTCGCATAATTGCGAGTCTACATCTCGCAATTCTGTCTTTATAACATGCAATTGCAAGTTAAGTCAGAAGTGTGAGATATAAATTGCACTCGCAATTGTAAGAAAATAGTATTTTTTTCCTCGAAATTGGACTTTAGAATCAAATTGTCAGAACGGCGAGAAAAAAGTCAGAATCGTGAGATGAACTCAAAATTATGTGAAAAACTATAAATATCTTGCAAATATGTTTGTCTCGCAATTGTGAGTTTTATCACAATTCTGACTTTATATCTCGCAATTCTAAGAAAAATGTCAACTTTGTGAGATTTAAACTTTCAATTACAAGAAAAAAAGTCAGAATTGTGAGATAAAAAGTCGCAATTAACTTGTTTTATTTTTTATTCAGTGGCAGAAAAGGGCTTCCATACTCTTGGGAAGTTTCAAGAGGTGGATTCAAATTATTCATGGGAATTTTTTAATGTTTCTTTTTCGCTTCCTAACAAAGATAAGAAGATTTGTAGCTCTAGCACAACAAAACAAAACAAATGATGCACATGTAAAATACTTTGTCTCAGTGTTTAAGCAATCTGTTAACATTCCCATTCATCTCATCATCTCTCAACATACATGATTCAGCATGGGAAGGAAAACTGTAAGTAAAAGCAGCAACAGTAATTTGCTTCCACCATGATTCTTTAATTCGAAAATCCCAAGTTTCCCGCTGGTATTACAACATTGCCGCGGTGCTCATGTGCGCTCATCTCATAAATGCGAACATTCCGACATGACTTGAAGGCAGTGTCTCTCTCTTTCTCTCTCCAGATATGTTCCCGTTGCTGCTTGTGTGTGCCGCTCACCTGCTGAGCGTGAGATTGCTCTCAAGCTTTGACTAATTGCTTTTCTTCAGCGAGAGCACGAGAGGAAGCCATTCACCTTTGTGAATTTGCTGAAGCTCTGAACGTGTGGGATCTGGTGCTGGTTCTGACACCTCCATCCCAGACTTCCTCTGTCCTGGCACAGATTGATGTCTGGAGTCGTGCAGTGTACAGAAGCTCAATCCCAGCGAGCAGGGAACGTTCTCACAACATTGAGACAACCTTGCCAGAATGTTCGCCAAAGCACAAACGCTCTTCTAGTAATGTTAACAGAATGTGCATTCAAAGTTATCTGTTCTTTAACTCTTTCCCCACCATTGACAGAATTTTTGAGCAATCCATATTTTCACTGTTACACAGCAGGGGGCGCTATTACACATCTTCTGAAATAGTACAGAATTTCCGGATCCAAAACCAGGCGAAGCAGCAGAAACAAGCGATAGAAGCACTGTTTACACACGTGAGCTAACACAATCATCAAACAATGAAAACTGCCTGATGTTAGCGAATTAAATGTTGACCCAGGAAGTGGTAGACGACTGTGCAAGCTTTGGGGATGTTGATGGACATGATCTACTCCATCTGTTTTGATCATTTTTCTGAATTCGATCCAGAGATAGTCTTTGACAAAAATGCAGTTTTCTCAGCTTTTTATTTAAAATGTTGCTTTTTTTAATGAAACTTAACCACATTCAAGTGTTGATAAGAAAAAGAATGCATGAATTTTGTTTTGTTTCTAAGCAGAGTCCTTTCTTTTAATATATTGTATGTTCAGATATTCACACAACCAAATATTATGGGGGCCATGAAATTTTTGTGAAAACGATCAAAAATGCTGGCACTAGCTAGAAACTTAAAAAACAAACAAAAACAAACAAACAAACAAAAAATACTGGTGGGGAAATACAGTAATATTGCACTGCAAAAAAATTGCTTATCTTACTTAGTATTTTTGTTTTTTGTCTAGTCAAAATATCTAAAAATTCTTAAATCAAGATACTTTTACTAAATAAGCAAAATGACCTAAGATATTTAGTCTTGTTTCCAGGGGAAAAACTAAATTAAGTGCATTTTGCTTAAGTAAAATTATCTGCCAGTGGGGTAAGTAAAATACTCTTGTTTTAAGAATATTTTACTTACCCCACTGGCAGATATTTTTTTCCCCTGGAAACAAGACTAAATATCTTACGTCATTTTGCTTATCTAGTAAAAGTATCTTGATTTAAGAATTTTTAGATATTTTGACTAGAAACAAGACAAAAATACTAAGATAAGCCATTTTTTTGCAGTATGTAATAGTAATATTGTTCTGAAAACATCAGCACAAGAACATTATTTATGTTCTGAAGCATTTTAGTTTTTACATTTTTATTTCAGAATGTTCAGCGAACATTAAAATAATGTTTCCATAATGTTTGCAATTTTCGTAATGTTCGTTCAACAACATGTGCCCTATCTCTGGACTTCAGCGGTCCTGTCAAGTTGAAGTTTTACTTCAGCACTCCATTGGGAATAAAACTCTGAGTCTGGATGCCCAGGAATCTTCGGATGCCAGCGGCCAATAATGAGTTGACACGCAGCCCGCCGTAAGCAGGTGATCCTCACATTCCTCATGTTTTCGAGTTTGCTCTCCGTTGTGTGCTTTTTGTCTTTGTTTTGTTTTCTTTCTCCGTCTGCCACACAAGCCTTGGCACAGCAAGGTGAATCTCCCAGCATCCCTCACACAGGCAGAATGCCAATTAGATGTGCCGAGTCATTGGCAGACTCACGAGGAATCTGCGCCCGCAGAAAGAGCTGGGACGCCCATAATTTATAAGGTTCTGCACATCCCTTACATGCCTGGGCTGCATTACATTGGCCAAAATATTTAAAGATCAGGGCTGCATTTCCCAAAAGCATTGTTTGCCTAAGTAGATTGTAGAACCATTGCCACCTACAATCAACTTAGCTCACAATGCTTTTGAGAAACGCAGCCCTGATCTTTAAATATCTTGGCCAATGTAATGATGCTTTAAGCTACTAATAAGAATGTAGTGCTCTAAGCTTCATTTAACACATTTTACCATGATGTGTTGGGGAAACCACATTAAAATGGTCACTTACAGGGCAATTTACATATACACACAGTTGCAATCAAAATTATTCCGACTAATTTAATATTTACAAATGTAAGGTTTTCTGGAGATCCATTTTTTTATTATTATTATTATTACATCTGTAACAGTTTAGTTGCATTTTAAAAGTGATACTGTCAATATAGGATTTAGTAAAACAGCTATGTCATAATTATTCAACCCCTATTCAACTTTTAAGTCACTTACTAGTAGCAGGGTACAAATTATTTTAAAACAACGTTTAGAAAATCTGTAATAACACTTAATTATCTTCAGCACATATATAAGTTTAGCCCATGCATGTGCTAAAGTTGAGTAGCAATTATGGCCAAGTCAACAGAGCTGTCACAAAAGCTATAGAGAAGTAGACTTTCAATTCCATCAGAAAGGCTACAGCTACAAGAACATTTCTGAGACACGAGTTCCTGGAGACACAGCTGGCAACATCATTAATAAGTTTAAAATGTATTGTACCACAGAAAACTTCCCAGGGTATTGAAGAAAAGCACAGTATAATCACAGGGATGTTTGATTAGATGAGAAAAACCCTCCATAAGAAAAACCCTCTGAGAAAAACCCTCCATTTACTGCCAAAGACTGGCAGGGTGACCTGATGAAAGGAGGAAAAATATTTCAGTGCAGAGTATAAGAAGAACACTGAATAAGCATGGCTTTCACAAATGCCACTCTTGACCAAGAAGAACATAAAAGGCTAGCTGGAAAATGCTAAAATTAATTTATATGGACCTTTGTAGTTCTGGAAGAATGTTTTATGGAGTTATGAGACCAAACTTTCTTGACAAATGGAGCAGCGGTATGCCTGGGTCAAAAAGGCAAAGCTAATGAACAGAAGAACACCATCTCCTTGGTCAAACCTTGTTATGGGGTGTTTTGCTGTTGCAGGAAGTGGAAATCTTGACTGTATGAAGGACATCATGGATTCTTTGAAGTATCAGGCCAAAGATTGTAATGCCTGCAGTGAATAGACTGAAGCTGATGGTCATTGGACTTTCCTGAAGGACAGCCATCCCAAAGTATGCATCCAAATCCACTGAAGTTTGTTTCATGGATCGGTCGTAGAATGTTCTTGAGTGGCCTGTTCAGTCTCCAAAATAAATCTCATTTAAAGTATTTGGTGGAATTTGATGAAAAAAGTGGCAACATAAAAACCAAAGATAGCAGTGATCTGAATGCTTTTTCAAGTGAGGAATGGGCCAAGATTGCAGAGAGAGCTGACAGAAACTTCTAAGCACTTAGAAGAAGCATCTACTGGAGATTATAAAGAATATAAGATTCTCAACTAAATTTGACTTTTGTAGGCTAGATGATCGTGTACATGAATGTTTAGTTTAGAATATTGGCACCCCTAGAAATTCTTATAAGTAAAATATCTCTGAAGTATATTCCCATTCATATTCACAATTTTAAGCACTCCAGGGTGATTATGAACATGAAATTATCCAGCCATGGCTTCCTGTTTCACAGAAATATAAATAGGAGGGAAAACAAAGCCCAAATTCCCTTAATCATCCATCACAATGAGAAAAACCAAAGAATATATTTCTGATGTGCAGCAAAAGATAATTGAGCTGCACAAATTAGTGAAGTGGCTTTAAGAAAAGAGCTAGAGCAGTGACAATTCCCATTTCCATCATCAGGGCAATAATTAAGAATTTCCAATCAACAGGAAATGTTACGAAACTGCCTGGAAGAGGACGTGTGTCTATATCGTCCTAATGCACGGTGAGGAGGAGAATTTGAGTGAATAAAGACTCTCCAAGGACCACAGCTGGAGAATTGCAGAAAATAGTTGAATCTCTGGGTCAGAAAACCTTAAAAAAAATTGTCAAAGAGCACCTACATCACCACATGTTGTTTGGGAGGGCTTCAAGAAATAAATCAAGAAAAGAAAATGCTTTCACCAAAAAACAAACTCCAGCATATTCAGTTGTCAGACACGACTGGAACTTCAAATGGGACTGGCTTCTATGGTCAGATGAAACTAAAAAATGAGCTTTTTAGCAGCAAACACTCAAGATGGGTTTGGTGAACACAGGTATAAAAAGTACCCCATGTGTACAATGAAATATACTGCTGTATTTTTGATGTTGTGGGCCTATATTTCTGCTGGAGGTTCTGGACATCTTGTTTAGACACATGGCATCATGGATTCTATCAAATACCAACAGATAAAAAATCAATAAGTGACTGACTCTGTTAGAAATCTTATAATGGGCCATGTTTGGATCTTCCAACCGGACAATAATCCAAACACAAACCTCAAAAACAACACAAAAATGGGTCACTGAGCACAAAACCAAGCTTCTGCTATGGCCATTCCAGTCCTCTGACCTGAACCCTGTAGAAAATGAGTGAGAAGAAGCACTGTCATGGAGCTGGGAATCTGAAGGATCTGGAGTGATTCTGGATGAAGGAATGGTCTCTGATCTCTTGTCAGATGTTCTCTAACCTCATCAGGCGTTATAAGAGAAAATTTAGAGCTGTTAAACTGGCAAATGGAGGTTTCAAAAAGTATTGAATAAAAGGGTGCCGTTAATTGTGGCCAATGTGTATTAGAGAAAAACATTTATTTCATAATGCTATTTCCCCCCGTTTTAAATTCTTATTCTCCAACGAAGGGTTAGATTTTTGTGAATTTTTTAAATAAAAGATCAAAAGGATTAACAATGCAGATTGATTTCCACAGCCTTCTTTGAACATATTTACCAAGGGTGCCGATATTTTTGGCCATGACTGTGTGTATGTGTGCGTGTGTATATATATATATATATATATATATGTATAAAATTATATATATCAAATATAATTTCAAATATATAAAATTTAGTCGACCATTTAATATATATATATTTAATTACATGTATTTATTAAACTATTTTTTATTCAATCAGAGCAGTGATTATCTAGCATATAAACAATGAGTATTTCTTGACTCACAATTAGGATGATAGCAATAAACTTAATTGGATAATTTTACTCTAAACAACAACAAAAAAACAATACTATATAACCAAGCTGAAAACACACTGAACAGCAGCATCTGAATATACTGACTATATCACTATGAAAGTGAGGCAAAATGCCACAGAGTCATGCATCGTTGAATCCTGTCTTTTTGAATTGGGTCATTTACATGAACCATCCGGACAAACCAATTCACTTCTAAATGAATCAGATGTTCCAGTGCTAAATTTGACAGAGGGGATGTTTTAGAAGAACACATTTTGATTATTGCCTCAGCTTGTTCAGCTGTGAAGCCAAGTGTCATTTGTGACTCATTTAAAACAGCTATTTAGCATTATGGTAAAAATAACACTACATTTAGTTAGCCTCTCCCCAACTTTGACACAGTTCAAATGGAATTGCATAAAGACCTGCAGATTTTTCCCCGAAAACCAACACAGAATTGATGAAAAAGGTCAGCAGATCCCGTCTGGTGCTGCTTTGGCAGAGTGACTCATTCTTGTTTCTTTACAGGAGACACATGCTGCACTTTCATCTGATTGGCGCCTAGACATTTCTGAATCCTGAGCGAGTCATTTAAAAATACCTTCATGTTCACAAGTACAGATCCTCCATAATTATCCATAATTATGCTGATTTCTAAGATGCCTCATTCTGGCCGAATTCTAAGTAATTCTAGGTATCCTTCAGGGAAAAGGCAAACACTCACTGGAAAAAAAAAATCCATCCAAGCAAGAGAAATGTCTGATAAACAAAAGTCAAAATATGACTAATGACCCCCTCAGAGTTTTACAGTCCAGAGAAGAGCTGTATAGCAAAGATGCCACTGGACAGGTAACAATAATCGCATTCACGCAGCTCGCATCGGTGTGTTTTCTGCAGATGCAGCACTTTGAACAGGTAATTACGGAGCAAACGGAGGAGATGAGTTGACAACTGTGCGTTTCCACTCGCGAGGTGGAGGATTTGTTTATATTTCCAAGGAGAGAGTTTTGAGGTGCAGGCATAAGCGCATTCACACTCGCTGACCTAGAAAACTCTCTCTAATGATGCCAAAGGCAATATGATTTAAACAAAGAGTTCAAACAGCCAGATCAACAGCAGAACATTCACTCTCAGCCTGAAACCCACAGGAATTTCAATACTGGTTTGTGCTGGTCTTGCTGGTGAACAAGTGTTTGAGTTTCTTTTCTACTGTTCAAAAATTTGAGGGTTGGTGAAATTAAAAAAAAAAATGTTTTTGAAAAGTCTCTTTTGCTCACCAGGGCTGCATTTAATGAAAAAAATACTGTACAAACACTAATATTGTGAAATATTTTTACAATTTAAAATAACGGGTTTTCTATTTGAATATATTGTAAAATGTCATTTATTCCTGTGATGCAAAGCTGAATTTTCAGCATCGTTACTTCAGTCTTCAGTGTTACATGATCCTTCAGAAATCACTCTAATATGCTGATTTGCTGCTCAAGAAACATTTATTATTATTATCAATGTAGAAAAAAAATTGCAAAAATGTGACAAATGTTGCCACTTAAAATGTAAAAAGTGACTTCAGGAAAAGTACAAGCAACTGGAAGAAGTTCTGTGAAAAACATCTTTCTTTTGTCTTTGTCACTAAGAAATTATTTATTGAAAGAAAAAAAAAAACAAAAAAACAAAACACACATTCTTTTTGTTTTCACTGTGTTGCCCATAACTTTTTGTAGTTGTTGCTGTTGAAACCGTGAAATTTACTCTCTTTTTTTTGGATATTTTTCCTTGTCTGCAGTCTTTGATATCTCAGTTCAGGATAGTATAGTGAAAGATTTGGGACTCTGTGTTCTTGAGGTGCCAGAAGCCAATTAGCATCGTCAGGATGCCATTTTCCTCCAGAGTAATTAGTCTCATGACATTCATGGCTCAGGTTATTGACTGCAAAAATGTTTTAAAAAAAACAAAAACAAAAAAAAACTGAGAGCTCATGAGCAAAGATGGCGTCATGCGGGTCACTAATAGGCCTACTCCCCGCGTCTCATGCTCCAGCCGACCAGCAGCCATTGAGATGAACGAGAATGCAAACGGACGGCTTTCTCCAGGTATGTTGAATTAAAGGATGATTGAAATGTATCAGATTCGCTCCGAGTCCCGCAAGGAGCGGCGCATACACTTTGCCCTCGTTAACAGCCCGTCGAGGCAATAGGCCACCGGTCTACCTGTGAAGTGTTTTGATAGAGTCACGTTACAGAGAAGTAGCGTTTCCATCGCGGAATACAAATGCGCCGCGAGTTCCCTTGATCCCTTTTTCACAGTCATTTATAAGTAAATGGGCCTTGTAGAAGAAAGTGAATATGAAAAGGAATTGCAAAAGATCCCCTCTGGGTCTCGCCCAAGTAATGTAATATCTATTCATGAAAGAGGATAAGCATCTGATAGGGGCAATCAAGAAGAGTCAGATTGGAGCCATGACTTTTCGGCAAGAATACACGATTTGATGCAATCTTCGGCTTCCTGTTCGGGTTGACGGCTTGCAGAATAGAAATGAGCCTAGCCGTACATGCAAACGTCAATCTGTGTCTTTATCCGGAAGCTTTATGAGAAAGTCCAGTCATACAGAATGAGGTCACGCCGGTGTGTTCATTACTAATGCATTGCCCAAAGGGGCAGATCGGCAAACCCTGTATATCTGCATACATTAAATCGCGTGCTTCCCCTGATAAACAGCGGAGGCAGCGTTGGCGTATCCAGCCCTGAATGAAGCGGCCGCCTGGCCAGATTAGTTCAGCGCGCATAACAATCCGTACGAGCTCGCCATGTGTGTTTTGCACTCATGAATGCGGGTTATAAATACCTCAGTGTTGCTCTCCGGCCTCTCATCGGTACTTGTTAATCAGCCAAGACCAGCTGAGGTCATTCAATTGAGTTGCGAGCATAATGAGAACTTCATCATCGGCAGCGGAGTGCAGTTGGCTGGAGCTTGTCCTCGGGGAGGTGTGATATTTGTAATAATTATTTGTGCGCGTGTCAGCGTGCATATGCTGTTGCGCGGGCCAGAGTTCTCGCTGATGCGGCGAATCCTTGGAAATCCAGCAGAGAACTATTATTTGTTGCCTCACCGGTGAAGATGTTCATCATTTGTCCGTTGTATGTCCTGCACTTCTGTGCATGTTCATCGGTAATTAGCCTATCTATAATCAAAAATAAAAAGCTCCGTTATGCGTTTGTACAGGAATGCCGACATAGCCTATACAAGGGTACAACAGGGCTAAAGGCCCACCTTAAGAAAAATGTGCTATTCTCTGCGCCTAAAATGTATAATTGCAGAAAAAAATATATACGTTGTATTGAACATTAATGGAGCAACAGATTTTGTGTGAAAATAAATCATTCAAGTTGTTTATCTTGTTTAAAAATCTTATAAATGTATGAGGTGACAAGGGGGGCCACGGTATTGATACAAATACTTAAGCTAAAATAATGTCTAAGTTAATACTTGTTCAAAACAATCACTTTAGCAAAGTTTGTACTATTTTCTGCTTATTTTGAAAAATAAAATAATTTAATGTATTAATAAAATAATTTAATAATTTAAAATAATTTTTGTTCAATAAATATACTGTCATTAAATATGCTAATATAAAAATATATTTTAAAATACAGAAACAAAATAATTTTAATAGGTAAAGATTCTGAAAGTATTGAAGGAGATCCGATGATAATTGAATATGTTTACAGTAGTAACAACAAATGCTATTTTATTATATGATATGATTAATAGCATGTTTTAAAATATGATGGTTTCATTCTTAACATAGTGATTATCTCTAATATGGACACCCAACATAATATATGATAGGCCTATTTACCATCTGAATCTAACCTTGTCGTTAACCTTGTCATGTCAACAAATGGAAAAGTCAGCCATCTATTAATTATCATGTTAATTACTGTGCGCCTTTAGCCCCAACAGCGGGGGCGCTTTTTACCCAAAATGCCATACTTTTACATATTCTTTCGTTATTTAAATCTGTTGCTTTAATTATCTTAAACAAAACTGAAATTCATAAAGAAGACCTTTGTCTCAAAATATATGCATTCATTTTAGCAATTCTCATTTGCTACTTAAATCTACAATATTTTTTAAAAACATAAAATATTAGATCAAGTAAGCACAGAATCAACTTTGCGCTGCAAAGATCAGACAAATATACACGTGCATCTTGAAAAGCGAATGTTTTGGAAAGTACTAAGCCATGTTTTTGTGCCATCTAGTGGTTGAGATGAAAATAATATCAAAGGTGCCTTTTACCCCGGGGCGCCTTTAGCCCCGTTGTACCCTACTGTATAAAAGTCATGAAGATATAGAAGTTTGAGAAGTTTCTGTATTTTAAATGGGACTGTCACTACACACAGATTGGCATCAATAATTCTATGAAGAACCTTAACATCCGTGGACGCTTTCTATTGCACAAAATGTTCTTTCCATGATTAAAATGTCCTTCACACTGAGAAAAAATAGCTCTTTTAAAGGAACACTCCACTTTTTTTGAAAATAAGCTCATTTTACAACTCCCCTAGAGTTAAACAGTTGAGTTTTACCGGTTTTGAATCCATTCAGCCGATCTCCGGGTCTGGCGGTAGCACTTTAGCTTAGTTTAGCATATATCATTGAATCGGATTAGACCGTTAGCATCTCACTCAAAAATGACCAAAGAGTTTCGACATTTTTGCTATTTAAAACTTGACTCTTCTGTAGCTACGTCGTGTACTAAGACTGAAAAATGAAAAATTGCGATTTTCTAGGCCGATATGGCTAGGAACTATACTCTCATTCCGGCGTAATCATCAAGAAACTTTTGGAGTAGTAAATTATATGCAGAAGAAATACAAGTAAATAACATCAAGATGAGCCCAACAGTTGTTATTCAGGAAAATGAACCATGGGTATATGT
>JAFVLL020003760.1:0-35545 GCA_021397915.2 Tor tambroides
GCACTGATGAACTGATTAAAACAGACTTATTTTCTTTTACCCCTATATTGTCCACTCAAGTCTATAAATTATTGTTAGATTTAGATTGTAATAAGTCAGCTGGACCTGATAAAATTGATCCAGTTTTTTTAAAAGTCTCTGCAGCCATTATTGCTGAACCTATTGCATCGATTTTTAATTTGAGTTTATCAACTAATATTATTCTATCGTCTTGGAAATCAGCTATGGTTATGCCTCTATTAAAGGGAGGAGATTCCTCTGATTTAAATAATTATTGCCCTATTTCCAGACTATCGGTTCTAGCAAAAATATTTGAATCTTTGATAAATGAGCAAATGAAAGAATACTTAGTTAGACATAATATTTTAAATGAATTTCAGTCAGGGTTTAGAGCGGGCCATAGTACGATAACAGCTACTACCCTAGTTACTAATGATTTAATTTCCGCCTCGGATAAGAGATGACATTATTCGTCGATTTGAAAAAAGTGTTTGATTTGGTGGATCATGCTTTATTGTTGCAGAGGCTTAAGAGTGTAGGCCTCAGTAATATGGCCTTAGGATGGTTTAAAAATTCTTTGTCAGACAGAAATCAATGTGTTTCTGTAGATAACTACACTTCATCAATGTTAACAGTCAAAAAGGGTGTCCCACAAGGATCTTTCCTGGCACCACTTCTTTTTTCTGTTTTTATTAATGATTTAAGTAAGGAAATAACATCTTCAAAGTTTCATTTTTATGTGGATGACAATTATTTATTCAACTGCATCCTCATTGTCTCAAGCTATTACAATCCTTCATAAGTCTTTTTATATTTTTAAGCATAATTTATTAAAACTGAAATTATTTTTAAATGTAAATAAAACTAAATATATTATTTTTACACGTAGATGTTCTATGACTACTGTACCGTTTATTCTTACAATTGATGGCTTACACATCGAAAGAGTAACTGCTTATAAATATTTAGGGATATGGCTTGATGAGAAGTTGGCATTTGACATTCATATTGATTGCTTGGTGAAAAAGCTTAAACCAAGATTGGGTTTTTTGTTTCGGCAAAAAAAATGCTTTTCCTTTGGAGTTAGAAAGCAAATCATACAGACTATGTTTTTACCCATCTTGGATTATGGTGATTGTATTTACATGCATGCTTCCTTATATTTACTAAAAAGGTTGGATAGTGTTTATTGTGCTGCGTTGCGATTTATAACTAATGCTTGCTCACGTACTCATCACTGTTTGTTGTATAACAGTGTAGGTTGGTCCTCCTTATATCAAAGAAGGAAATCACATTTTTTGTTTATTGTAAAGACATTGCGAGGTATGCTTCTAAAGTATATTACTAGTCTTTTATGCTTGCGTAGAAATAACTATTCAACCAGATCTTCAATTGGGATTAAATTAGAAGTGCCTGGGGTGCAGTCAGAGCATGGAAAATCAACTTTTTCTTACTATGCTCCTTGGTTGTGGAATGATTTTCAGATTAATACTCCATTAGAAGCAATTCCTTCTTTGAATATCTTTAAAAAATTATTGCAGTGTGTAATGAATGAATCTTGCTGCTGTTTTAATTAGGCTGTTGATTTATGCTTATTGTTTGCTTTGTTTGTAACTTTGTAAATTTATGTGAAACGTTTTGTACGGTCATCTTGGCCAGGACTCCCTGGAAGAAGAGATTTCTTTTAATCTAAATGGGACCTTCCTGGAAAAATAAAGGATTAATATGGGTTTGAAATTATGTGATAGTGATTAAATGAAGACAGAATATACATTTCTGGGTGAACTCACCTTTCAATGAATATTCTGAAATGCGCTGATAATGATAACTACATGTTTAAAGACTGTTTATGGTTTAATGTTATATTTCAAAAGTTTTTTTTTTTTTCCTTTTTTGTCACAGTAATTCTTTGAAGTCAACAAACAAGCATTAGAAAATGGAAAGTCTTTAATAGTTGAAGTTTTTATGTGTTGAGATACTTAGTTATACAGTTTAATTAGATTAGTTCTTGCTCAGAAGTTCTTATTACATCATCCTTCCTTTTAAACATGATTTTGTATCCTGGCAGACCACTGTAAACTTGTGCACATCAGCCTTATGAAGTGCAGCCTATAAATATGGTTTTCGTGTACAGTCTGCATCAGGTGGTCAGTGACTGAACTGTGGGTTTGCATCTGAAGCTAAGACTGTGTGTGGGTAGATATTTTAAAAGGAACAGCACTGTATGTGCATGCAATGGAAATATAGTTTCATTAAAAAAAAAAGTAGTTTCATAAGTGTGATAAATTCAGTTTAGCTAGATGCAGTGACCCGTGGAGATTCTCAGCAGACGGCTGAGTGACAGAGTTAAACTGTTGTTTCTTCCTCCACCTCTCTGTCTTGAGTTGAAGGTCATCCACCCCTCCTGAAAGAGATCTGGAAACACTATTACCTGTGACCAGTTTTTAGCTGCTTTATTTAGCAAATGCCATCTAATTGAGAGAGAAAACAGCTTATCACTGTGTGGAAACCAGGTGTAATAACTTGTGAAGTCCTGTGCCAATCATGTTATTTCAGAAAGCTCCTAATGTCATTGTAGTTAACATGCAGTTCCACTGGAACAACATCTCATAGGAAAATGGCCAAGACACCACTGTATACAGCCGCGTTTGGCCTGGACAGGGTTCTGTATCCTTTCTGAAGGGCTTTTAGCACAAAAACAAACCCAGCTTATATAAGGCATCACGAAATAACTGTTATGTGCCATACAAGCATCTACAGCACAAGTTAAAGAAAAATGTTTACTGCATAAGTAGGCCAGGTATGTCATTTTGTCCACTGCTTGATTTCTTGCCAAGCAGCTATTGAAATGTTCTCTGACTGAGATTTTGTCTGTCCCCAAACATGTACTAGCTCATTCTCACCATGAGATTACGCTCCAAATGTTCAGCCTCTGGTCATTCTGTTACACCAATATCTTGAAAATAAGTCTTTCTATCAAAGCCATAGAAACCAAGACAGAACTATGATTTATAGCTTATGAATTATTTAAAGAAATAGCACATATTAAAACAGGCTGTAAATGAAAGTCTTAGCGGAAAAAGACCATCTGATCACTGTTTTTACTTTGTGTGTACTTGAGTCAAAGCAAAGCTTTCTGACAGAGAAGGCAGGACCACGGACACCACGGTAAGCTTGGAAAATTATACACTGGATTAAAAAGTAAAAATTGCAGAAAACTTCTGAAAGCCAGCTGAAAGACACAGGAATAAGAATGGAAGAAACTGATTGGCAGAGGCAATAGTTTGCTTGGAAGGCTGTAAAATGGGCCATCTGTTTCAAAGGCAGTGTGTTTGTTTGTGCAGAGGGGGATGGTTCACTCATACTCACAAAACCAAGTGAAACGCAGCCTCGCTAAGCTGGATGTGCATGCTATATTTAGGGAAGCATTGAGTCTTACTGCTGTGCTGAAATGTTTCTGTCTAGGCAAGAATATCATGTCAGAAATATATATTTTATTTATATCAGCAAGAGACATTAGGAGCCATCCATCTGACTCAAGCATCGGCCACAATTTCAGCTCAGACCATCAATTTCACACATTCTCTCTTAAAAATAAAGGCTCCAATTAGAAGCAGTTTATAGCCAGATGTCAAGGAGAAGCTTTTTAAGGTCTACAGGGAACTTTTAAATTCCAACCTAGGCTCACTGGAAAAACATGCCTCTACCTACAGTTTTGAAAAACTCCAAAAACGTACATACATACAATTCATTGCATTTTCCAGCTGAATTGAATACTCGTGGCAGTAAAACACCAACAGCTCTTATTCATTTTTACACAAATTGTGATTACAGGGGCAGATTATCGATTAATAAGACGCATTCTCATGCGGTTCCTTGCACAATATGTTATGACCTCAAAACACTTTTACCATTTGTATCTCACAACCAGCTCCATATTCATGGCCTTTTTTTTTTTAACATAGCACACTTACAGTGTAGCTCAGCATTGCACTCATGATGTGAAGCACTCAGGTACTGTGAAACACAATCAAAGATGAAAAAGCAATTAGTAATTTCACCAATTTCGCCAGTAATTTTTTTTCCATTAGCTGAATGAAAAATCTAGGGACACACCTATAATTGCATATGAACAAGACTTGTAAGAATGTAAATTTCATCACCTTTGTACATGTCAAAAATGTTTGTACTCTATTCAATAATTCTACATGTGTATGCACATTTTTCTTAAAGTGGATTCCCAATGATCATGTAAAGACACTCTGCAAAGTTTCACAAAAAGACACCAGGAATTTTGCTCTGCTTATGATACCAACAGTATATAGCATGATATTAGACAAATTAACATTTAGCTGGTCATTACAGCCATGTTAATTCAGGCAGAAACAATGTGATCAATAAAGTGGATTCAACTTGCAGATCAGTGAATTCTCAATATGGCATTTGTCCATAAACAGGTGTATAAATGACCAGCCACAGACTCACTATATGAGTGCTTTTGAACATGACTATAGCCTTTTTTGACAGAAAATTGTGAGTGTATGGGCAGGAAAGTGTTTCATCTTGACTGAAGGGTTAGACTTGACAACCTCATTAAAATACCAAAGGAAAAATGCAGCTAAAAAAGAAAAGTGAAAACCAATAAACCTTGAATGCACAAGTGTTTATAAGTGCTGTTGAGTGCCGAACAGCAGATGTTTATAGTTTTACATCTCTCTCTCTCTTTCTGTCTCTCCGTTTCATGATGGAGGACAGCAGATAACAACTGTTAGCAAAAATATGGAGTTTTTTAGTATCAAGGGAGGAAAGCAGAAGGAAGGAATGGTCAATGAGTTTCCCTTTAATTCTCAACACGCTCTTTTTACGCTCATACTATAGAAGATTTTATACATAAAATCGAGCATCACGTTACTTCAGGCAGGCCATGTTAGTTAAGCTTGCATCATCTGACAATTAACTATTCCTGACGTGTACCAATCCAGTTTTGACACCTATTGCTGTGATCTATTTAAATCTCCATTCATTCAGCCTCTCTTCTATTGCATGGCTGCAAATTACATCTAACTCCCTCCTCCATCCCCAGCTCCACCTAGCCGGAACCTGATTTATAATCTGATATCTGTTGAGATTGTTTTCTCTTTTTTTTTTTTTTACACATTGTATTTTGTCCTGTTTACAACAACCTATGTTAAATTGTGAATCATATATGTATGCATGACTGATGGATCTCTTCTGTTACCCTAAGGGGATTTGACACTCTGCTCTCTCTGATCTGTCGAGGCACTACTGCATGGACACACATCGAGTTTGCCCCGAACATAACACTAACCGTATATATTATGATTATAATAAATATACATTTGATGAAAGTGCTTCTGACTGAACTCTGGGTTAATAACCAAACCAAAATCAAGCATTCTGGAATGGATAAGGATTATTCACACACACACACACACACACACACACACACACACACACACACACACACACACACACACACACACACACAAAATTGTGTATCTTATGAGAAAGATTATGAGGATTCATTATGCAAATCAGGACAGGGCATATTACATGATTAACATTTAAAATCAGTAAAATCATATTTACAAACACACTAAAGCTTAATGTGGACTTTTGATTTATCCGTGTTTCTTTCTTTACCTGATCACTGAGTGTCTGAGGATGAGGACAGTCATGGAGATATTTCGAATGCAATTTATTTCTAGGTGTGACATGTTATATCTTAAGCTAAATATTTAAAAAACTAAGGAGAAATGAGCTGATTTTAGGAAAGAGTCTTGAGAGTGTGACCACTATTAAAGGGGAGCTGATTCAGAGAGTAAAGAAGTAAAAATATCTCAGGGTTGTCCTTGATCACAAACTGAGGTGGGATAAATGGACTGAAACTGTGAACAAAGAAGGAAAGACTATACTTCCTTGATGGTGTCATTCTCAATACTAAAAGTGTTTTATAATTATTTTATTGAAAGTGTTATGACCTTTCACATCACTTGGTGGTTCAGAAATGTCACAGCGGAACAAAAGAGTTTGCTTAGTAAAGTCTTTAGCATGGCAAGTAGAACAAATCTACCAAACAAGATGCCTTAGCGAAGCCATGAAAATCATGTCAGACCATAGGCATCCTTTGTTTTAGGAGTCTGAGTTATTGCCTTTGACTCAGAGACTTAGGATGCCAGTGTTTTTAAAATTAAAGATAGTGTTCTTGTAGTGTTTGTGTGTTGTTGTTTTGATATACTTATTGCTTGTTTTTGTGTGAATTCATGTTGAAACCCATTGAAACAAAATTTCCCTATGGACATAAAAAGTCACTACTCACTACTGTATTATTATGCATATATACGTGTGTGTGGTTGAGGAAAGATGTATAAACTACACCTTGTTGTCTGGATTTTCTACCATAACAAGTATAAATGACGTGAAAAACATAAAGTGAGCAGTCCGGTGTGGGCTGGAATTGATTCTGCATCATTGCTGACATAAAAACAGAGATGGAATAATAAGGCCAAGTCCTCAGGGATTGTGGGACAAGCGCAGTGACCCCATTCTACAATCTGAGGATGAGCGTGTCTGAAGTAAATGTTAAGAAACTCTCCCTCTGCTCAAGATTAACTGCATGTGTTTTCACACTTTACAACTCTTTTAAGTTTAGGGTAAGAATCACGACAAAGTCAGACATTCCTGCAGCAGCTGTTAGTACAAAGTGAAGGAACTAACTCCAGGTCTTGCGGGTCATGTCACATTTATTTCTATAGCACTTTATATAGCACAGATCGTCTCAAAGCAGCTCCACAGTGAGTCCCCTGACTGAGTCTGGTTTCTTTCAAGGTTTCTTATCAATTGTTACCTTCTGGCTTATTTATTTGGGATTTAAAAGACACTTAATATTTAGTAATGTCATCAATTTGACTGCACTGACACCACTGGATGAAAACAAAACTGCATTGATCTGAATAATGACTCTATTGTCTTCTGTAGAGCTGCTTACAGCTGAAACTGAATTATTGAACTGAATTATCTCAATGTTGAACTGACTCAAGCTGAATAATGACACCATTGTCTTCAAATCTTCTTTACAGCAAGATTTGAATTTGTCTCATTTCTGTTGAAGTTTGATCATCGATTCTGTTGTTTTCGGAAATCTTTATTGTACAGTACAAGCGCTAAAAAAATAAAGGTGACTTGACAGTAATAAACAGGGAACAAATGTGTGTTAACATTTCAGAATTCATTATTTACCAATTTCAGCTGTAAAGCAGCTCTACTGAAGACAATATTCAGCTCAATTCAGATTTAATATTCATTTAATTCAGTTCAAAAACAGTTTCAATATTGCAAAGTTCATTAATTGTAAAATAAATTCAATTGAGCTGTAAAGCAGCTCTACAGAAGACAAAAGATTCATAATTCAGATTAGTTCAGTTCAATTAACAGTGTCGATGATACAAAGTTGTTATTGTCATTATCCAGCTTAATTCACTTCAAAATTTTGTCCACGTCCAGTAGTGTAAGTGCAGCTGAATCGATAATATGACTGAATGTTAACTGTCTTTTAAGTTGTGCATGCTTCATATCATCTTTTACCCAGTTTTGATACATTACAATAGACAACAGACTTGTTCATTTTTCTATGATGATGTTGCCACAGAGCACGCTTTATCCTGATTGCAAGATTAAGCCATCCATGGAGCTGAACTCATGTAAACCTGCATCAAACTCTCTGGAAATATTCAGTATTGCATTTTTATTAATTTTGAAAAAACAAATCCCTGGGAAATATGCAATATTGATAGTGGTGGTCTGGCACTTCATGAAAGGGTGTTCATGTCTTCATGTCCATGTTCTGTTGGTTTGAATAGTAAAGTGATCAATGACCATTGTACCGTGAGGTACATCGTTGAACATGCTTTTAGTCATTGGCTTAGGTGTCTGTTGAATTATTCTGTCTTTATGAAGTATGAAGCTGAAGTACTGAATACGTAAGTAACAACAGTTTGTCCAGAATGTCACTTATAATGAAGAACTCATATGTTGTGAGCAGGCACTCAGTAATGCTAACATGTTTGTTTATTCGGTTAACCCAGCGTGTGAATGACTGTCCTGCAGCAAGGTTGCCTGACCTTGATCATACCAATCAAACCCAGAGTCAAGAAAAGCTATCTCAGATGAAAAGATTGCACTTATTTTCTTTGGAGCAGATCTCTCGTGGCACCTGATGCCTGAGTTTGTCTGCGTGGAGCTGCGGACCAAACGAATCAATGTCTGCTCCTCCGGAACAACAACATTTTTATCAAACACGGCTGAATGTCAAATGACCTAGTTCAGCTCAACAATCTCCTTAAAGGTTACAGCAGTCTCTCCAGCCCACTAGGAATTCAAACAGCCAATCTCATCACATTTCAGACTCGAAACCTCAGCCGGCGAGCTGTAAGCCAGATGCATTTTATTCCCTGAAATAACAACAAAACCTTATTGGCTGCGGTTTGAGTGAAATGGAAAAGTGCCAATGTCCCAGAAAACTGCAAACCAGATAAAAATACTAATTGCCAGCATTTAACTCATGCTTCTGAACTGTTTGAAGACCAGCAGAGTCAAAGGTTCGCATGACTTCATCCGATCTTACAATATGATGTGAAAAATCAGTTCAAGTCTTGGATAATTTAATCCTTCCTGACCTTATACTCTATACTCCAACTACAACCTTAAACCAAACCTGCTCAAGAAATCCTTATTTGATTAGAAGAGCAGCTCAATTTGACTAATTCAGTATCAGAACATGTGCAGTTCTTCCTTATTTGAATGCTGTACGTGCATGTGCATCATACAAATAGTGCTGGTCAAATGAAGCCTCACTGACAATTTTAGTAGAAATTAACATTTTTCTCGGTTAGTTTGTTCTCAGCTAACAATGCAGTACTCTAATAAGCATAAAAAATAACAGATGTTCTCACTGAGCTTGTTGCATTCTGGGATTGACTTCTTTATGATTTCTCATGCAATGCTGCCTTAGAATTTGGCCAAAAAGTATCTTGGAAAGCAGAATAATCTGCAGCATCTTTAGGAACAGCCTTCATGTTCAGAGCATCTATGCTTAAAAATTCTCAATAGCCAGCCTTAAAGGCAGAGATGAGAGACATAAACGGTGTGCTGCGATTCTGCCGCACCCCTTCCTGATATCTCTTCTCCTTCAGCCTGGAGGCTCTGTGTTTTTGCCTCTGCTTCACTCCTTCTGTCCCATATCAGCACTGCAGATGCTCATGTGTGTGTTACTGCCAATGCAGTTTTCCTTCATCCTCATAATGTCATACTCTCTGTCTGTTTGAGTGATGCTGTCGGCAGGTGTTGGCCTCATTACCACAGCTTTAGTCTTGACACACACACACAAACACGTTTGTTTTTGTGGTTTACGGGGACTCTCCATAGGCGTAATGGTTTTTATACTGTACAAACTGTATGGGCTATTGCCCTACACCAACCCTACACCTAAACCTACCCCTTACAGGAAACTTTCTGCATTTTTAGATTTTCAAAAAAAACACCATTTAGTATGTTTTTTAAGCCTTTTGAATTACGGGGACATAGGCAGTGTCCTCATAAACCACCTTCAAATTGTAATACCTCTGTCATACCCATGTCATTAAACACATTTTGTCCCTGTAAACCACAAAAACCAGTACACACACACACACACACACACACACACACACACACACACTAAAACACACACACACTCACACACACACACACACACACACACACACACACACACACACACACACACAAACACACACACACACACTAAAAACACACACACACACACACACACACTAAAACACACACACACACACACACACACACACACACACACACACACACACACACACACAGACACACCCTAACCCATCAAAACTGTGTGTGTACAGTATATCAGTGTTTGGAAAAAATTCACCATTTAAGAATCTGCTTCCTTTCAATTGATGAATGTGACTGTGAACTGAATGACCACATTCACAGGATATTGAACTGAAAATTGAATTGCTTGATTTGAATTTGTGTAAGGAGGCTTCAAAACAATATTTATCATAAAAACATAAGGCTTTTGGAATGGCAAGAGGAGAAAATTCCTGAAAGAAATTAAACATAGAAAGATTTCATTCATTCATCTAACACATCAACAGAAAGAGCAAGAACAGATAACTTCTTGATCACACTTTTATAAAAATATTTATATTTTATGAGTTTACTTGTTGCTCTAATGTAATCCATTAGCAAAACTAAAGACAAACCATCAGCCTTGATGAGATCTGGAGACTCTGCATGAAGTCTAAATGCCCAATGGACTCCTTATTTATTTTTTTAAAAAACTATAGACACAGCATATTTATGATTCCATTTTAATTTTTAATTCAGTTCAATTAGGTACTGAACTGGAATTCAAAAGATATTCTGAATGCTACATTAGCATTGTGTGTGTGTGTGTGTGTGTGTGTGTGTGTGTGTGTGTGTGTGTGTTTTAGTCAGTGGCGTTCCGTCCATATAAGCGGCGAATGCGCTGCATACCCAGGCCGTCTGAGAGAATGAGTTCACGGGCTAATTAATATAAACATGATTATAAGTTAATCCCTTGTCATTTAAGATGTGACTTAAAGCTTAATAAAGTGTTAGGAATAAGTATGTAAAATTATTTATTTGAAAACAAATGTAATTTTCTGTAAATCTACGTCAGTGACGGGAGACTCCGGGTAAGCGGATTCTCCGCAGCTTCGGCGCCTCCGCTCTGTCGCTATGACTCGTCAGGATTGAGGCGCGTTCTCAGTGATTTGCTGGTCTGCGGCTGATTTCATGCCGAGGTAAACTGTCCGCGAAGCCCTCGCCCAAGCGGAAAAATGCGCTGTTGCTGCCAGATCTCGATTGCCGAGAATTACATTGTGTTTGATGCAAAACTAACCCGACGAAATCACATGAAAAAAACAAAACAAAACAAAAAAAAACATCATAACTGTATATTTTTATGCTTTCTCAAGCAAAGCAAATTTTGAAAGTCCACTAAAAACATATCTGGTCATAGACATTGAGTTATTGTCAACATGCCTAAGTAGTAAATGGAAAAAAAAGTTTATAAAAATTTATATAAAAATCTTAATCTTAGCACTCAGCATACCCGTTAAAAAAAGTCACCGCTCGCCACTGGTTTTAGTGTGTGTGTGTGTTTTAGTGTACCTGTTTTTCTATCCTGGTGGGGACTTAAACCTGAATATACACAGACTCATGGGGACTTGTGTCACGGTGGGGACCTAAATTGAGGTCTCCACGGGTAAACAAGCTTATAAAATCACACAGAATGAAGTTTTTTGAAAATGTAAAAATGCAGAAATTTTCCTGTAAGGGGTAGGTTTAGGTGTAGGGTTGGTGTAGGGCAATAGAAAATACGGTCTGTACAGCAGAAAAACCATTACACCTATGAGAGTCCCCACAAGTATAGCGAAACAAGTGTGTGTGTGTGTGTGTGTGGGTTAGTGTGTGTGTTTTAGTGTGTGTGTGTGTGGGTTAGTGTGTGTGTTTTAGTGTGTGTGTGTGTGTTAGTATGTGTGTGTTTAATGAGTGTTTGCTCTGTTTGCTTACTTCATAGGGTAATTGAGGCACTGACCCAGCACTGTCTCTAAAGTATACTAGTTGCATTTTAATTCACTAGTTAATAATGATTATTCTGCAGTAATATTTATTCAAGACACACGTTACTAATATATGTAATATATTTTACGGATTCAAGTTTTTTGCTTCGATCCGTTTACTGTGTATGTAATGTTGATGATATCTGTGACTGAAGGAGTCCTATATGTCTGTGATCAGAAACAAAATACATTTACAATTCAAGCCCTTAAGAGTCTTCATCAAAGTTCAGCATTCTTCCCATTATGACTTTAAATCAGTTATGTACTTTGGTTGAATGTATTGAAGAAAATACATTACATTATGAGTGCTTCTCGGCTGTTAAAGTGAAGGACGATTGAGAAACACGTGAACACTGAGCACTCAGTTGGGCCTGATGCCACAAATACAGGATCTAAGTAGAGTTTCATTTCCCAAGCCACTGAGCCATACTAACCATCCAAACGAGCAGATCTGGGGCTGAAGAACGTTCCAGAACAGGGCATTAAAGTGACACGTCCTCTCTGAACACTGACCCCTGAGTTCCTTATGCATGAATGCTGTAATTAGAGCTGTAATGAGAAAAAAAAAATACTGATTTATTGAAGCATGTGGATCAACCACCCCGATGACTTAACACTATTAACAGAAATTACCAATAACATTCCGATCAACCACTCATTACTCATTTTATAGGATTCTGTTAAAAAGTTCGCTCAAAAATGTAAATTGTCATCATGTTGTCCCAACCCGGTGAGACTTTTCTTCTGTGGAGCACAAAAGTTGCATCGTATGATTAGACTCCTCACTGAGTCTGAACTGAAACCATAATTCACTGTAAATCTCTCATCACACTACATATTCAAACTTGGCCATTTGCTTTTGGTCATGAGACAAGAAAGAACACTGACAACATCAAACCTGGCCAACGGATATTGACTCTTAGCAATCTGAGCTTTAAATTTGGGTCCATTAAGTCTATTGAAGGCAATCGCATGAGTCCAGATGACATTTATATCAGAATATAGTACATGGATTATGTAACAATTGTAACAAAAGGTGAAGTATGCAGTTTCTGTGCTGCTAGTATCACAAAGCAAAATTACAGAAAGACAACACATTTTCAAACAACTTTTGCAAAAATCCTTTTGCATGCAGCCCCTTTATGAAAGACTTTATTAAATTATCTTGAAATGAAAGGTATTTATTAATTACAATAGTAGTCAGTGAACAATAATTGCTACCAGTGTTTTCTACTGTTTTTACAAAACTTTTCTTTCAGTGATCACACTTATGTAACTTATGTAATTCATACAGCACCGATATTAAAAATCTCTGCTCACTGAAATCAGAGCCGTTTGTTGTGAAGGCAATCTGACACGTACTGTCCTATCTAAATGAAGGCAAAAACAGCACAAATATGAATATATATTTACATCTGCATGTTGGAAAGAGGAGCCCTGAAAAGTGTGGGCTCAGAAGCTCTGCATATTGCAGACACTTACATATTTTGCATCATTCAAAGATGATAATATCCAAAAATAATCTTAGCTTGATTGAATCCTCCAGACTGAGGTAAAAGCAGAGTAATGCTTTGCTTCTGCAAGATAAAAGTCACTACTGTGACGCGTCCCTTATGAGACGGCCCTGTGCAAGAACATCAAACACTGTTGAGTCAGAAATATGTCATACTTTGGTAAATCATGTAGCAAAGGTGTGATTTCATGGCGTCACAAGTGTGATCCTGACACAAAAAGTTACGCTGCCTTTGGACAAACCTGTATTTGTTCAAAGCAGGAATGCATGTATTCTTTGAGGAGAAGGCAGTCCCAGAATGCATCATGACCGGATGATGAACAGTTATTATTATTAATGTAATTAATTCAATACCACAAATCACTGAACTTTTTTCCCAATCTAATGAAAATTGCATGCATTACTGTATAAATATTTAGGCTTAGACTATAATGGCAATAACTTTAGCAACATGCCAATATCAAACTCTAGACTGTTGAGTCGAGTATCCAGTAATCTTTACACAAATACACGTTACACTGCCTTAAAAAGGGGCTGCTTATGTAGGCAGAAGACAGCAAGGCGGTTCACCAGGCTTTGGAACAGAATTATGATCTTCAACCGACGGTGATCTGGATCCTGTCCCGACGGCACACAGATCTGGATCCAAATGATGATAAAGCATCTCAGCCGCTTTGAGTGTGGAATGTCTTTCATCTGAAACTCCCACTAAACTATTATCTGGTGAAAAATGTGTCGGCTTGGGGGGCTCGCCTCTCCTCAGTCTCTTAGCGTGTGATTTATTGTTGTTTAATTATGACTGTGTGTCGGAGCTCCAGGCAGAGGCTAATGTTTTTCTGTGGTAATGGTGAAATCCTTCCTGGATTGTGCTCAATAAATCAAAACTCAGTGTGTTGCTTTAAAATCAAGGCAGAACACAGCAAGAACTGTGTGAATTAAAAATACATCAACAACTAACAAGCACCAATCAGTGTCCAGAAACACTTCCACAGTTATCCACAGCGGCAACACTCTTTCTTTCTTTCTTTCTTTCTTTCTTTCTTTCTTGCTTTCTTTCAGGAGTTGAGACAACTCTTCTCCATTTCACAGGACATATGCATCATCATAACCAGTTACAAATCCAGTGTGAGAACATTGATTTGAAATGTTTCTAACACAATTAAATATCCCATTTTCTTGGTGTGATTTTAACATTTAAAGGATATAAAAATGCTTCTTCCGTTTTACCACTTTTACCCAAAATATAACGTTATTTGGATGTTTACTTTTAATATTTTAAGAATGTTAAAATATGTAATTTTCTGTCATGATACAAAAACATTTATAGCCTTCCACTAATATTTTTCACCGAAAATATGTTTTAGAATTTTTTTATTTTTACTATTCTGAGAATAGAAAAATGTCCAGTTTTGTTGTTGTAAATGTTACATTATTTAAAGATTACAAACAACATTTCTTAGAACGTTCATCAAGTACAAATAACATCATAAGGGGACTGAGAATGTTGATCTTCAAACATTTTCTCAAAGTTATGAGAATGTATATCAAATATTCTAAAGTAAAAAGAACATTACATAAACATTACTTTAAGAACATTTTGTCCTAACATTCATGGAAAGTTGTGTTAGCCGGGTACAGTGAACATTATGCAGACACGATTCAGACCCCCTATTAAACAGAATGAAATGGTTTTGACTGTCCTCACCTGATGTCCCCTTTCCTCGTTCTCGTCTCGGAGGGTCTTGCCCTCATATATCCCGCACGGGTGCTCCTGATGTGGAGGTTTAGGGACCAGAGGCGTTAATGTCCCCATTCGTTTTGCCGTGAGGTAATCGATGGCACTCAGGGCCACAGCTAATGTGATTTATGAGCCTATTTTTGCTGTTATGCTCCATGTACAAATTGTCTTTGGTGATGTAAATTTGCCATCTTCCTGCATTCTTGCTGACTCCAGGGCCAATTCACAAAACAGATGTAATTTATTTATGTTTTTTCTTTCCTCCTGGCTCCAGACACCTGCAAATCACATAACGCCAGAGAGTAAAAGACAGTTCACTTTATCTTCGTTGGTTTGTGTTTCCCTCATGCATGTTGTCATTAACAGTCTCACATCGCTCATTTTACTGTCTGGGCTGAATGATACAGCCATTAGTCTTGACATAAATAAACATGCAACCCAAAAGCTCCACTTTTCTTGTTAATCTACAGCAAATATGACAGCTGTAAACAATCTAATCTAGGTACGGAGAGAAACGTTTATCAGTGTTAAAGCTCTGTTAAAGCAACACTGAAAACATCAGTTTCTCTGTGGGAGCTTGTGCTGTTTTTAATAGTTTCACTTGTGCTTAATTAACTTGCATTATTGCATTAGATCAGAGTATATATCTTGAAGATCAAGTGAGCATGAACTAATAAATAAATTAGGCTTAACTAAAACACGAAGGAATCCAAAAGGTTTTTATTATTGCTCTTGTGTTCTCTACTAACAGTAGATGGTAATTAGCATTTGTGTCATAAGAGAAATGAAACGTACAAACAGAATAGAGCTATAAACAGATGCCAGAAGCATCATATTCACCGTCTTCTGCATGAATCGATCTGCCTCTCTTCTGTAATTAACCTTTCAACCTTTATATTGTCTTAAATATAGAGTGAGAGAGTCATAAAACTGTAGCTAAACCAAATATGATTTCTGCACCACTTACATGGCTGTTGTACAGGTCAACACACTTATAAAAGTACTAACCTGAAGATAAAAAAACATTGTTTAAAAGCATGCACATTTATATGAGAGCAAAGCTGTGTTATTATACACACTCGGGCGGCCACGAACTTCACCATGTGACCATCAGATGCAAGTTAATAAATAATAAAAATAAATAAAACACAGATGCATTTGATAACAGTAACTAGCATTGCCAAGTGCACAGTTTTACTGGGGCTACTGTAATTGGGCTACTGTAACGCTGTTGCCGCAGGGTGTTTAGCGGGTTTGAAAGCCAACACCATCGCAGGGGATGGAGGCAAAAACCACAGAAAAAAAAGTGATTGGGGTAGTTTTGGGCAGCAGTTGGGTTGGTTTTGTTTCCAAGATCTTTTGACAAAACTTCACTGCTCCTGAACCCTCTTTTTTTCCACTCTAGATTCTTCTACTTGCCATTTGTGTGAGTATCGGCACTTTTGTATGATAAACTTCTGGTATATTTCCTCATTTGTATGTGGTTTTAGATAAAAAAAAAAAGTTGGCTAAATGAATAAACAGACATCGATGCAAGATCAAGAGTGTGAAAGAGAAAACCTTGTGATGTTTCAGGCATTCCCGCCTGAGTAAAGTCCAGTATGTCTTCCTCAGTCTGCAGCTTACAAGTGTAAAGATCCAAGGTTTGCCCTGTTATATAAACAAAGCCCTAGTGTAACAGATGTCTTATCCACTTAGTGTACACCAGTGGGGCAAAGCAAGCGTTTGTCTAAAGCGTATTGAAACCTAGGGAGTTGTGCCGTTTGGCTTCCTCTGAAGGCAGCGATCCTTAGTGCTCCCCGGTTCCTCAGCAAACCTGTGATGATACAGTGCCTGTCGGGAAGCCACTGCTCTCTGAGCTAAACCTTTAACCTTCACTGCACACAGAAATAACTCTCTCTCTCACCCCGAACAGATTGACATCAATGAACAGCTTCAACCGAGGACAGACCTTAAACCCCTGAGTCCTGCAGTGCCAGACTTCTGACTAAATGCTCTGAATCGCTGCTTATTCTGACCAGAAAACCCTCGCTTAGATCGGAAGAGCCACTTAAAGTGTACAATCATTTTGTTGTTTTACATGCTTTACATGTCAATACTGACACAAAAATAGCTGAAAATGTGTAGAAACTCAGTATGGAGCAGAAAAAATACAATATACCATAGACTTCTGCGAGTGGGTATCTTCTTTACTTGCTACACAATGCCTCAGATCAAACTCAAATCAAATCTTTCAACCATCACTGACCTGCCAAATGCAGAAATCCCAAAAATAATTATAGCTCTGTTTTTGCCAACCTGGTATGCTGTAAAAACAACTTTGTTTTCATGGACTGATAAAAACACAAATGTGCCATTACTCATGGTAGTTACATGTAGACAGTCATTCAGATAAGAACTTATTACATTTCAGAACATAAAAAATCCAGTTTGCATGCACTATGCATCAGTGTTTCATCTGACAGAGCGTAAATCTACTGTATTATGTACTGCATGCTTCAATGCATTCAGTAAAAATTGGGCTGAAAATATGTTGACCTGTTTTTACATGCTAACAATAATATATACAGCAAGAAGCACGGTTCTCTCAAGAGACGGCATCAGAGAGATGAAGCATGTCAACAGAGCAGCTCCAATGAAGGAGCAATGGTTCAACACTGTTTGATAAACCTACATATGAAACACCCTTAACTCTTACATTTCTTTAATTCAGGTGGAAGAGGAACTCTCTAGAGCAGTGAAAATGTATCAGTAATACTTCTCACAAACAAAAGAATAATGAATAAAACGTGATGATCTGTTTAAAAGAGAAGCCCGGGATTCGCTCCTCAGCATATCATCTGAGAGAGTGAGCTGAATAAATGCTCAGGCCAGCTAGGCTCTTTTTAAAGAACATCTTGGAAATATATGAATGCTATGAAAGACATGCAAATGAGTTGATGAATTATGAATACGGCAGCATTATGTGGGTGGAACGGGTGACTAGAGTAACTAAAACATCTAATTCTTTGACAGAATTACACCAGCAGCTTCTGTCACTATAAAAGTGATGCTGGGAAGCATTACACCGCCTGCATCTTCATTTCAGTATGTGAAACTGATGACATGCAATAAAAAATATTCAGATTCTGTAGTGTGTAAAGATGAACATGGCAAAAGTTTACAGTATTGTATGTCCTGCGAAGCATGTATGTTTTTTTGATAAAGGTGAGTTAATTTTAAAGCAAAAAGAGATTTGAAACATTTCCTTTTTAATCAAGAAGGACTGGATGCTTTGGTCTACAAGATGTGTATCATTCTTTTTGGAAAGCACAAATTCACAGAAAACATCTGACACTGGCGTGAGTAAACTCTTCTTCACACTCACTTAAATCATGCAGTCAACCATTATCGTACAGCACGCTTCAATAAACAGAAACCGTGATTATTGCATGGTGACTGCACTGGATTTAATCCATCAGAACTGTGAGGTTTTCACTCTTGTGGACATGTGGACAACCAGACTGACTGCACTGATTTCGCTAAATGCTGTGTATCTAATGCAATGACACACACACATAAAGCATCTGTGCACAATAGATCATTCACATTCACAGTCAATAGATCATTCACTTTGCTTCAGAACTACAAAAGAATACACAGTATCACGATCCCCGTTTCCACCCATTCCCTCCTATTCCTCTCACTCTCTACCATCATTTCCTGGCTCTCTGTTCCTCTCAGCATCGGTTCCTTCATCCCCTGCTGTCTCCGTTCTGATTCAATGTCCTTCTCACAATCAGTAGGAGAGATCCATCATGATGTTGTCTACAGGGCAGCAGGGGGCTCCTCTGACCCTAAAAATACTGAACGACATGACAGACCCTCAGTGCGGTAACAGATGTAACACTGAGCAGGTACAATCTCACTATAGAAATACAACAAAGACACATCATGACTATAGAAACCAGCAGACACAGGAAAACATGGCTGTCATGGGAAGAGAGGTTGTGATCATAACAAAACTGAGATAGAGCTCCACTTTCTGACAGAATGAACAAAATATACAAATCATTGAGAAATGTTTTCCAGAAAAACTGGACTAAATCTTATATCCATCCAAGATTCATGTCAAGAAATTCATGAAAACTTTAGAATACTGTTTCTTCAGAAACACAGAGAGATTAATCTGCTCTGCTGTGAAACACAACGTAGAACACAAACAGAACCACAAAAGCACAATATAAATCAACTCACCGTAATTACAACTTTCAATAAAAGATAAATAAAGTCCATTAGACTTAGCATCTGGATCTGATGGTATGTTAAATGAAATGATAAAACAAAGCAGCACTAAATTCCAATCGACTGTAACTAAATGTGTGGTTGTGAGCGTCGGTCACGTCTCTGATTCATCAGGAATCAAGCACTGATAACAGCTATCGTCTTTAAAAACGGAGAGCCCAGTAATTACAGAGAGATATTTCTGTGAAAGTTATTCTGTAGTATAATAAACTCATGGACTTCATCACAACACACAGACTATTAGTCAGATTAGATTTTTACTGAATAACACGCTGTTCAAATTACAAGCAAAATGTTGGCATGTTTTATGAACTTCATTGGATTCAATTTGGCACCAAGGATTATTTTACAAACATATCGAAAGTGGTTCAAGAAGTAAAACCTACAACCTTATTAAATCAATGTACGCTGAAAGTAAATGAAAGCGACATCTTTCCCAAGAGCATGGAGTGAGACAAACGGACATTATTCAACATCTACACCAATAAACCTGCATTCAGTCTGGAATGATCTGCAGCCGCTGGCGTCACTTAAATCAAATGTCTGCTCTACATCTACAAATAATGCATGCAGGGGAGAACCAGGCAAACATTCACAAATTATAAAAATACATAAATGAGCAGTCAAATTCTGGAAGCATTTAAAACTCAATGACCCCCCTGAGCAAAGGAACCAGCCCCCTTTCTCAGCTTCAGTGACATCTAGACCCATCTCTCTCTTCCTGTTTACATTTTTATCAGTACTTTGTTGTTATTTGTGTGTGTTCGTGTATGTATTGATATTTAATGTTTTTGGCAATAAACCTCCTTATTTACCAAGTCAAATAATGCTATTTGAATCTGAATCAGAGGGAGAGAAAGAGAGCGAGAGAGAGAGTGAGTGAGCAAGAGAGCCAGAGTTGAAGGAGCCACATTGTGTCAGTGTCTGAGGAAAGCAGGCAGGGGGAGATGCAAGCACACACACACACCTCATTAACACACATATGGAAAGAGAGAGCGAGACTGGATTCCAGCATTATTCCTGATATTCCTGATGCGGCGCGGCTCAGAGCTGCACCGGAGAGCTGAGACAGGAGCAGCGATGCACAGCTGACAGCTCAGATCTGAGGAGCGGTCAGGACACATCGAATCCGACTGCATCTGCATTCACAGGACAAATAACCAAACACACATCAACCACTGGAGCGATCCCCACACACCTCGACGGTTTAACGCTACAGTAAGTCGACTTTCATCTAAAATAACATACCTGCTCTTGCTGTAAGTTTTTAGCCTGAAGCACAAAAAAGTGACTTTAGCTTTAGTCTGATTTTTTTCTCCTTTGCTGAAATCAAAATCCCCCTCTGAGACGTCGACAGCAGTCTTTTCTGCACACTCCAAACTTAAGTGGATTACATCCGAGGCATTAGGGATCCGGGGGCTAAATTGTGAAGAGACATGCCTGACCGCAGGATACAGCACAACCAGTGGAGATCTGCATGTGTTTGCTGTCACTTTACATGTGGATTACTGTCCTAATTTGGAGGAACGTCCACAGCTCGTCGTTACAATGAACTTCAGACAGAGGAGAAAGTAGGTGTCCAGTCGGTTTCTAAATTGTCTTTTAAATGTCTTCTCAGAGAGTGCTTTAAATTCACCTGTAGATGTATGTGTCTAGCCACAAAACAAGACCTTTTTTAATTCAGCTGAGATATCTGGAAACAGTGGCCAGAATGCTGTCTAAACCTATGAACCTTTTTCACATTTCCGGGTTTCTCAGCAGCGGAAGTCATCATAGTTGGGTTAACTTGAAGAGCAGTGAATGGGAGAGCACCACAAATATATTTTTTGAATTGCCATTTGCTCAAATAGCAAAAGAAAAACTCCACGATAGTGTGTTCATGACTTTCAATAAAAGGAAAAAGATTGAGAGAGACTGATAACGGCAGTCAGAAGAGAGAACGATGTCAAATTTACCGTCCCTCCCATAGACACTGCATTAGAAACACCCTCGCATCAGCGTAAACTATTTTTTTTGTCATTTGATGCAAAGGTAATATGTGACCCTGGACCACAAAACCAGTCATAAGGGTAATTTTTTTAAACTGAGATTTATAAATCATATGACAGCTGAATAAATAAGCTTTCCATTGATGTATGGTTTGTTAGGATAGGACAATATTTGGCTGAGATACAACTATTTGAAAATCTGGAATCTGAGAAAATCGCCTTTAAAGTTGTCAAAATGAAGTTCTTAGCAATGCATATTACTAATCAAAAATTAAGTTTTGATATATTTACAGTAGGAAATTCACTAAATATCTTCATGGAACATGATCTTTACTTAATATCCTAATGATTTTTGGCATAAAAGAAAAATGGATAACTTTGAGCCATACAATGTATTTTTGGCTATTGCTACAAATATACCTGTGCTACTTAAGACTGCTTTTGTGCTCCAGGGTCACAAATGATACAAAGGATAGTGTTATAAATGTACATACATTTAAAAAAAAAAATACAAATATGAAAAACGTTTGAGGATTTACGATGCTGATGACCATTAAACGCGTCATCACAGTCTTGTGAAAAGGGTCCATTGGCTTTGATGGTTTGCGCATTTTGGGTCTCGCATCTTGGTGATGGACGTGATTTTGTTTGTGTCCAGCTAGTGAATCCTGGAGCTCGGCCATGGGAGCAGCACTGGGGGGCATAAGAGCCTGAGTCCTCCTCGAGGAGCCTCCCCCAAACCAGCGGTCAGGGCAGAGGTCACAAAGGTCAGAAGGGTCAGCAGGATGGTGCCCCCCCCTCCCACCAACAAGCCACACGTATGCTTGTCCACCATCGTCATCATGAGCAGCATGGCTCTGATGGATGCGTACCTTGTGGAGCAGAATCACGGCCCGCGGAAGATCGGCATCTGCATCATGGTGACCGTCGGAGACCTCTGCTTCCTCATCGTGCTGCGATACGTGGCGGTGTGGGTCGGGGCCGAAGTGAGGACGGCAAAACGAGGCTACGCCATGATACTTTGGTTCCTTTACATCTTCGTCTTGGAGATTAAGGTGTATTTCGTTTACCAGAACTACAAGGCTGACCGTAAGAGCCTGGACGCATTGGCTCGGAAAGCTCTGACGCTCCTGCTGTCCATCAGTATTCCCGTTCTCTTCGTGATCCTGGTCGCTATCGACCACATGGAGTACGTGAAGGCTTTCAAGAAGAAGGAGGAGATCAGAAACCGTTTGTTCTGGGTGGTGGTCGATCTATTGGATGTTCTGGACATTCAGGCCAACCTTTGGGAGCCGCAGAAGAAAGGGCTTCCTCTCTGGGCTGAGGGACTCATGTTTTTCTACTGTTATATTCTTCTTTTAGTGCTGCCCTGTGTGTCTCTGAGTGAGATCAGCATGCAAGGCATCAACATCAGTCCTCACAAGATGATGCTCTACCCCATTCTGAGTTTGGTGACTATTAACATTGTCACTCTCTTCATCCGTGGAGGGAATATGCTCCTCTATAAGGACAACAGAGTGTCTGGGATACTCATGGCCAAGAACATCCTAGCCATCGTTCTGAAGACCTGTAGTTTTGTGCAGTACAGGAGACAGTTGCAGAGCGCCCCGCCTGGGTTTGGAGTAGAATTACAGAAGAACTCTGTGGCGTCGGGTCGATCCGGTCAGACTCCTCCACAGAGGGCGCTGCAGGAGCAAACGCCGCTGCCTGAGGTCACCACCTGTGAACATACGTGACCCGAAACCTGCAGACTACCTGCACGAGGAAACACACCTGCGAGGACGCAATGTGGATGTGCAAACAATGTGGATGTAAGCTACATATCGCTAGCTTCATTATTTCCATCCAAGAGAAATACAAGTGGAGCATAACGGTATAAAGATAGTCAGTAATTGCGTAATGCTAAACGTCCTTCCTTACATATATACTTTGCATACTATGCCACCTTTCTAAATATGTCATTGGACAAACTCCAATTTTTAAAATGGCCACGCTCATCTAGGGTCTAGGTTTGGCTGGTTACTTTGGCCCAGTTGGTCCATGCTGGTAGATTTCTAATATACCATCTGATTGCAAGCAGAGATTCTAAAACACCTGTGTAAACGTCCGCGTGCAGAAACTTATGGTAGAAGTGACTGATGATTTCTGAAGGCTCTTGACTTGCTGATGTCAAAGCTCAGGATAGTGACTAGTGAAGGGTTGGGAACGCTTTGAGACACAGTAGATTGGTCTAGTGAAAATGATTCAGCATACTACAGTTATTTTTAAAAAAATGATTGTGTCATACTGGTGCACTGCTTTTAAAACCATACAGGATACAGTAAACTCGTAAACTCGTTTTCTCATGATATCGGGTTGGTATGTCCAGCAGGGAGTGCAAGCGTAAACCATTTCAAACACAGTTTGGTCAGAAATGGTGTTGTAAGCGTAACAGACACTGTTAGTTTGAGAAGATTAAAGAGTCTGCCTCATAAATGCAAACTTTCATCATAACATTTGGATCAAAAGAAAAAAGATAGTTGTGATTCATTTGTGTATTTATTTTCTAGTCATGCAATATGATAAAATAAAATGAAAAGAGAACAAAAAAAAACTAACGCAACAAATATCTTTTTAGTAGAAAAAGGGGAAAAGATTTTTTTTTTTAATGTGATGCTTTGATAAAGAATTGTGTACATATGTGCGCTGAGTGTTTGTTACAGCATGTTTTACTCAGGTCAGACACACAAATTTACTGATTAGACTGAAGATAGAGTATGTTTCATGTCCTAATTACAATTCTGATGAGGGTTTTTAATTAAACAGTGTTACAAAGGGAAAATGACCAGTGATTCTCCTCTCTTCATTTTATTCTCTGATTAGCCACTATCTAACTGCAAATGTAGTTCCTTTTTGCCAACACCATTTATCTGAAAATGCTCTTTTAACATTTGCTCTTTCTGCTTAGTTTTCAATGAATGAAGTGTTCAATGAAAGAAGACAGAACTGTTGTAGTATGCTAGATGATGTTTAATTTGATCATGTTTGATGTTGGTTATGAATTAACAGAATGAATGTACTGCTGTGTGAATAACTTCCAACAGATGAAGAAAACGCACGGCCCTAACAAACCTGTTACTTCTCATGCATTTGCTTACCTGACATGTAATGGAAGAAGCTGACAGAGATTCACTTTAACAGAATTCTGGGAAATTGAGGCGTCTCAGAACACTGTGTTAAAGATGCAAAGTCCTGGAAGAGAGAAAAAAAACCTTACCGCAGAGTCACTTTAAAATCTACATGAAACAGCATTCATACCTCTTTTTACCCTCATGGTCTGACGTATTCTGTGATTTTATCCATGAGGAACTGAACTGAAGAACATGTTTCACAGAATTTAGCAAATAAGTTTTATAATTCAGTGAATTTGGATTTCATGCTAACTTTAAGCATTTGATTTGTTTGAGAAAGGTTTGATGTTGGCTTGTTTTTGTCTTAAGCTAGTCTTTGTATTTCTGTAGTATTGGTGTATTTGCGTATCTCTTCATCATTCCCACAAAAGCAGGATGTTCAGTGGTGGTAATATTCTCAGGTTATATTTGTAACCACTAAAATAAATGATGACTGAGACTTCTTATTGATGTTGTATGAAAGCACATGGATTGAACACATCACGGGGCATGCAATCCGTCACCTTTCTATAGGAATATTTCCATTTGTTGTGCTGTTTATACACCAGTGTCTAATTTTGCATGCATTTTGTGTTTGAAATCTGCCACTGACTTTCTTTGGTAGATAATGTATGTGCAGAGCATGCTGGGATATTTTACTCCCACTGAGACAAACCAACTGACCAACACAGTTTTCAATCAAAACAACTGATCGCCTCCTCACATTCTGGCAGTGCATATTCTTCCTGAGTCTAAGCCCTGCCCGATTTTAACTTTAATTTGAAAGATGCGAAATTCTGCCTCAGAAGAGACTGCCACATTTTCTGATTTAACAATGTGAACAAGTTTGGACTCTGCTTTGCAGCATTTGTACAGGGTAATTATTTCTATGATCTAAGTTACGGCTTCAAAACACTTGGAAGTCTCACATGGCAGCAGTCCTAATCCATATGGTGCATGAGGTGAGATTAGATAAGAAATTCCTCTGAAAGCTGTTCAGATTAAAATTCATTTACAGTGAGATTGGCTTATTTAGTTTATGTGTACTTTTTAGAGCTTTGCAGAGGTAAAAATCGAATTTCCTCAAATTAAGTCTTAGATAGCAAGTGCAGAAAAAAGTGAAAGTTGACGTGTGGATTTTGCATATCAAACGCAAATAAAATATAAGTAAATTGCATGAAAACCACAAGTGTGAAATGTGCGAGACTGGATTGGGCCACAGTCAGTCTCATTTGTGCATGTCACACATAACATAATACTTACCAAAATCCATCTCTTAGCTATCGTTACACACATCTCTCCCTCTGCACAGTGTTAGGCTCTTCTCTAACTGATGCTTGTCTTCAGGTTTTTGTTCAGCATAACCTTTGCACAAAAGATGCTTCATTAATGAAGTTGAAGTTAAATTAGTTCAAAACAATTCATTTAAAACACACAAAGGAGGAATATCAGCAGAATGTGTACTGAGTAACTCTTCTAACTCTCTCCTGTCTGTCTATTAGATGCTATTAAAGCCTTTAACTCGATGACATCCACCTGCCCTCCACATCTCTCTTACAGCTGGTCATTCTATCCTCTCATCTGCTCATCTTCTGTTCATCGGCTCTCTCCTGCATGTGTCTCTGTAATTAAAGAATGAGCTCCAGCTACCACGTCTAACTAACCTCTCGCTCCAGCGGATTCAGAGTAACGCTGGTAGTTTGGTGTGTTAGTGGTGCACTTAAAACTCAACTGAATTCTCTCCTCACACCTTTGATAAACTTAAATGTGATATATAAAATAACGTAAAATCATCTAAATAAATAAACAGAAAATATTCTCATAATTATTAAAAAAAAAACTTAGGTATTTAAATAAAATTGCCTCTAAAGTCATATTCAAATTTCTGTAAAAGCACCACAAAAAAAAACTGAGATTATACCAAGGCGATGCTATAAATTAGATTAGGAGTGAAACTTATTCAGGTGCATCATAGAAACAGGGTTGAGAAACACTGCATTAGATATCATTACATATATGGTTCCTCATCTGCTCTTGACCAAAATACTTCAAGAAAAACATGTTTGATTCCTGACAAAGAAAACATGCAATTTCGGTTGGCAGATCTTGAATGGCATCACTCATCTATTATAATGACTCTGCTAAAATCCTTCATGAATTCTCCTAAAGCCTGTACAGCAAACAGTACGTCTTGAGCTTCAACAGCTGCCCAAAGTTGCTAACTGCTCATAAGAAACTTTATCACAAGCAGGCGGTAAGAGTAAACTCAAGCAGAGCTGCAGTTGCTGTATTTACTGTACCGCTTTGATTAATGTTACTCAGCTTTTATTTGTAATGCCTCTGGGGAAGGAGGTGAAAAGCTCCTGAAAACTCAAAAGTCATTAAAGTTCATCTTGAACACTGCATAGATGAAGGTTTAGGGATGTTCCCTGAGGGAGGTGTTCCAGTATCTCTATCACACTGGCTTAGTTTTATGCAAATAATTCAAGTCAAATGATGGATAAGATCTTGAGGGATCACGCTCATAGATGTATCCTGAGTTCCATCGAGAGTTTACACATAAGAACTCCCCTCTCTCATTGACTTATCAATACACTTTTTGGTCTGTACCCCATTTACTTTATGTGCAAATATATCCATTAATTCAGCATTCATTTCTTCAGGTTATTTTTCTTCAGTAGTAAGTGTTTAGGCAGTTGAATACATAAATTAATGTTGGTGAATGATAATGTTGCTGATAAGAGTTACCAGCATACAGTAGGCTCATTGGAAAAATGGATATCCCTAACCCTAAACGTGCTACCTAACTTTTGCAAAACCTACACATATATTCAGTGTTGGGGAAAGTTACTTTTAAAAGCAATGTATTACAATATTGCTTGTTTGAATTTAATATAAAAATGTTCTATTTTTGGCAAATGTAAAAGCCCTTTCATTTCCTCAAGCTGAAGGAAATGTAAATTGACACACAAACAAACGTTTCAGCTGTGCTGCCATTCTAGATTACGTGAAGAATAGGACACAGGAGAAGAAAGTTCATCACTCTTCAGCAATAATAAAATGGTATTAAATGCATAAAGGATAATTGTGTAATTTAACATATTTAATTATTGCAGGTTTGCATTTTACTGTTTCTGTTTGAGTAAATGCATGTTCAGATTCAGTCTAGAGCTACAGTAACCCTGTTTACACGGCGCACAGGACAGACCGTAAATAGGAAAACAAAGTAACTTGCGTTACCTATTTGAAACGGTAACTCAGATATTTTCTTGTAAATTAAAAAGTAATGCATTACTTTGCTAGTTACTTGGGAAAAGTAATCTGATTGCATAACTCACATTACTTGTAATGCGTTACCCCCAACACTGCATATAATCAAAACACCATATTAAACAGTAGATGCAGTAAAACACCAACAATAATAACGGAACATTTCTTCAGTGAGTCTGGGTTACAGCTACATCTGTTTGGAGATCTAATTATCAGGAATTAGTCTGATAACCTTAAACTCACATCCAAACATTGCCTCAAAATCTAAAACTGGACTTTAAAAAAAATCAATATTATTTTCTGGCTCTTGGAGCGTGGTGTAAAAATCATTGTTGGGAAATGAATTAGGAAATGAATTATGTTTGCTGCCCAACTAATGGCGCTGATGGTAGCTGAACAGCTGAATGAAAGTGGCACGTCTTTGGCAGGTCTGGATGTGTTTCGATGGCTCTCTCGTGTGCTGAAAGATGGATGGTGAGGGCGAGACATCGACTGACAGCGGCAGGTCGAGTCGGTGATGTTCGCTCGGATCGGCCTGCCGCGGCTCCGTAATTGTTTAAAGCAATCGATTTCCTTCTGCTCAGTCAGTTTCTCTTATCTGCTTTTGCTCTCTAAAAGCCACATTATCACTGAAGGGCTTTTGTGTCATAAACTTTATGTGCCTTTGTTCCACATTCTGCACAGATTTTTGTAGGAATGGGTACTGATGTCTGCACACATTTCAAGCACTTTCAGTTCTTCTATTTATTATATATTGTGGTGTGAAGCAATCTTTTCCAATCAAATAGAAACAAAACGCCATTCCTATAAGACTTTATGGACACATTTTAATAGTTAAGAGAAAGCCCTGAGTGGGCAGGTGTAAAATGGATTACTACTTTATAAAAGAAGCATAGCAAGTCTCTTCTATCCCTTGTTATTCCCAGGTGTCGGAAATAACAGCTAGTTAAAGTCACACACATTGCTAGTTCAACTGAGAACAAACATAAAGACTAACAAATGAAACATGAAAGACTAATGAATTAACGTTTTGGTGCAGTAATATAACTAAGACAAAAAGGTCAAACTAAAGCAGTTATCTAGTCAGCCAGTCTGAACGCTTACGAAACCGAGTGAACTGCTTCACCTGTTATTGTTCAGAGCTTCAGGAGACCTCAGTTAACCATCAGTCTGTCTCAGATATTTCTCCTAAACACACGACAGAAAGAAAAAAGACACAAATGAGACGCAAATAGAGCTGCATCTGTAACATGAAAGCAGCTCAGATCATCTGATCATAGATGAAATAAATGAGAAATGTTTGATTCATACTGAGATCTTTGTCTCAGAGATCTTCAACACTACAGGAGACAAAGCTGGGAAAGCTGTTTCTAAGGGGAAACATCTAAGAAACTGCTCTTTAATGTAAACTCATTAACCTATTTTTCTTTTCTATAGGACTACTTTAAAAGTACTTTGAATGTTTGTAATTGAATTTCATTGAATAATTGTAAAACCAGCCGTTGATGGCTGCTGTTTGACCAGTCATGTAGATATGAAGGCATTAAATCAGACTGTCTGGTCATTTTTGATATTTTCCTCTGGACATGCTCACATAATGACCCTGGTAATGTCTGACCGGTACTTTTTGTCACCATCAGGTTTGAGGAGAAAATCGATTTTAGCCTTTCACGAGTCTGCCTTGTATCACAAGTGCTGTTGCCATAGAAACACATACATTCCCACCATCAGTTTACATGAAACTGATATGATGAGGCATGACATAAATCCACTTTCCCAGTGCATCTGATGAAGATGCTTCCAGACATTTACGTTTCTTTCATACAGTGCTCTTCTTGTCACGGTCAGTTGCAGCAAAGGAGAAATGTAGCTGGTTCTAGTTGCAGCACTTTTATTAAAACTCAAAAAAGAATCCAAAAATGACACGCACAACAAAGGGCAAACTAACCAAAACAATGACAAAAATAGACAACAAACAACAGAAACTGAGGGCTATATATACAAAGGAGGAGTAATGAAGGGAGCTGAGAACCGGTGTGTACTAATCAGGAACCAAGGCAACTAACAAGTGGTCAGAAAATGAGGACAAAGGCAACTAGGATGACCAAACACAGGAACTAGAACTAAAGCAAAACCGAATATACATGTGACACTTCTTTTGCACAGTTTTGCCATTTCTATCTTCTTATTGCATTACGACAAATGTACAATTATGAAATCAAGTTTATTGTACATCACTTTTCACAGTGCATGTTGTTTCAAAGCAGCTTCACAGAAAATCGTCCTTAAACCAAGGTAACAAATTTAGGTTATAAAAATGCTGTGAGAATATTTTTTCTAAAATGCTAACGTCCAGTTTTCTTGTCATGATTATAACATTATTCAAAGGCTGCAAAAAGGTTTCTTATATCATTCTACTAACCTTATTTTCACCCAAAATATTATTTTAACATTTATTTTTAATATTCTAAGAATGTTAAAATGACCAGTTTTCCTGCTGTGATTATAACATTATTTATAGTTTACAAAAATGTTTCTTACAACATCAACATCATAAGGATGTTCAGAGAATGTTGTTCTGAGAACATTTTTTTCTCAACATTATGAGAACTTATATCAAATATTAATAAAGTTACAAGAACATCCCATGAACACTACATTAAGAACATTTTGTCTTAACATCTATATAACTTTAAAAAGTTGTGAGAGCATTCCCTGTTGCTGGAAAGCCTCCAGAGAGCCAGAAAAAAGTCACTGTCAGAAGGAAGAAGTGAGGGGAAAAACTTAACAAAAGTGAAGCATCTCAAAAAAGGTTTGATTCTGTTCCAAATTTGTGATTAGGAAGAAACATGCATCATACATAAATATCATTCCACATCAACACTGAGAAGACAGGCAAAGAGGACCTGAATTTTGTAAGGGAAGAAAAACAATCTTGGCAAAGGAGACGCAACAGTAGCAGTATGAGGATCCGAACTGATCCAAGACAAGAACGTCAGCGTTAGAGAGAAGACAAACTGAATCAGATCACACGGATCTCTCTGTAAACGGGGCACTAACGAGTAGGACATGTCTCAGGATCAATATTCCTCACAATCCTAAACACATCAATGCAGCGACCCACTGAACTCTAAGCTCAAGTTCAAACAATGTCAGCTTTGACTGGATTGACCCTGACCTTTTCAAAGCACAGATCGAGATTACCAGAGAACTGACATGATCGACCATTGTGTTATCAAAAATCAAAATGTTGTAAAAAAATCTTAAGTCATGTGCATTCTCCTCCATTTACTTTCAATACTGTATTTGGACTTTTTTTTTACTGAATACACCTTGCACAACCTAACAACCTTGTGAAATTACCGTTCCATGATGTATCTGCAACACGTGAAGGTCATGTGTGTTAAAGGGCCTTAAAATGAGACAGCCACAATTTGACAGAAATAGACAGAATAGATATGGACAAAAAACATTGACTAAGTAAATAAAAGCCCATGCTGTGTAAATCACAATAATTGAGGATTTTGTTTTTGGATTTTACAAGATCAAAATGATCAAATTGGCAAGAAAATGTTAATGTAGAACAAATTTGGCTAGCAATGTAATTGTTCACATTTACATTTACATTTAGTCATTTTGCAGACGCTTTTATCCAAAGCGACTTACAACTGGGGAATACATAAAGCGACTCATCCTAAAGCGGCAGACAGACGCAGGAAGTGCTCATAATACCAGTTTCAGGCATTGTTCCAAATAATTAAAAGCTAGAAAGGGAAGGAATAAATAAAGAGAAAGTTTTTTTTTTTTTTGGATGAAGTCACATTGGTGTTACAAGAAAAGAAGTGTTTGCTCAGGCTCATGTTAACAGCGTACAGCACTCGGCTATAAAGTGGACTTCAACCAACAGCAACTGTGTTCTGGAAGAACAGCAGGAGATCAGCACAGACTAATGGAACTCAATTCTCCAAACTGCTCGAACAATTCCTCCCTTCAGGGTGGCATATTCCTTTTATATGAAGGTTCATTCATGAGACAATGCATATTAGTGTGCACATAAACAATCTTTTGGGCGACAACCTGCTACTTCACATTTCCCTGCTGAAAAAAAACAGAGGAAATCCTCATAGAATTTGTAATGATTTGCTTTTAATGGTCCCTGTGGGTCTCTACTGGTCATTTGTTGCCATGTTAAAACCACTAATTCCTAATGGAATATGAGCGAAAACATATTACTGGACAGGGCTGCCAAGTCTGTGTAACAAAACCAGCCCAAAGGCCAAGGAAAAATAGCCCAAACCAGCCCAATGTCCCTATCCACATATCAAATCTCAACAGATGACACTCCTATACCTAAAAGACATATTTTACAGTCACTGTTATGCATTAAACACAATGACAAATCACTAGTAGTAATCATAAGCAGTCTGTTTTCATAAAGGAGCTCAAAAGAAGCTCCATCACAAAACTCATAATCTAGCAGTGTTTTATGTTGATGGTTTGTAACGTTTGTAATGGCATTTGTAGATAAAAACATTGGAACATCTGTGATGGTTTATATTGTTTATTTCAGCAGGGTTTGACTGCACAAGACTCTGAAACCAGCCAAACTCTCATCAAATCAGACGGCCCCCTCATTACCTTTGCATTTTCTCCACAGAAACAAGAGCCTGTCAGCAAAGACAAGCAATTGAATAATGCAGGTTTTCTTTACGTTATTGATCGAAGCTCCAGGTAAATTATCTTCCCACCCTGAGTGTTTGGGAACAATTTGCGTGCCTGTAAATTCTCCCGTACACTATAAATATAAAAGAGAGACACGTGTTTAACAGAGGACGAACAAAAGCCAGAGCGATTTGCTCTTGGAAAAATAAGACAACCTGTTTAAGAAATCATTCTTGGCTCATAAAGGCACGCTTTGAAGCTGCAAAAGTGCTTTAGATGGTATGAATGAGGTCTGGAGGAAGACATGGATGTTTTGGGAGAGACTAAGCCCTCTCTTTGTGTCATATTATTACAGAGGATTTTGTGCAAATGCAATGAGACGCACTTCAAGAGCCACTAAAACCCATGACGCCTTCCAGAGAGGCTTGAGGAAGCAGTAAAGCACTTAAATATATTATATTAAACAGGAAATTAAAAGAAGAAACCACAGGGGGTTTGGGAGATACTGAGGCTCCTGTTCTGCTCTTCACACTTATTGAAGTAAATGAGGGCTGTTGGGAATAGTCTAAGTGAAAACACAGAACTGCACGCTGCAGTATCTTCTTTAAGGACGACGCAATGTCAGAGCTTTCATACAGCAAACCAGAGCCTTCACAAGCTGTTTGAATCGTCATATCTGCTCTTATGAACAAGGCTATGTGAGGTTACAGATGTTTAATTAAAGCGCTGCAGAATGACATTGCTCATCAAATATTCGTCTCAAGACAATGGTATGATTCAGTTATTTCTAAAATCAGAGTTTCTCGAGCTGAAGAGCTTAAAACGTTGAAACCTCAGCTAAGGCTCAAAACAGCTAAACTAATACAGATGTTAAGGTTACAATGTGGATAAGGTTGCTGTGAAACGCAACAGCTCTTGAAATGCAATGCATTGCAATAATAATAAAGACTACTGAATACTGTGAGAGCCAGAAAGCCTCAGCTCTGCTATCACATTCCCTCTCTAGCTGATTCAATAAGACTCACATAGTGTGGTCACATTTTCAACCTCATATCGCATTTTGGCAGCTGTCTCGCACAGAATGCCGCCCGCCGTCCCGGTGCGCTGAGGTTACACTTCAGCGGCTCATTACAAATGCTGTTTTTCTTGCTGCTAAACATCAATGTGCTGCGGGTTCCCATGAGTGAGCTGTTTATTACCTGATTCTTGGTCAGCGACAGCCACCATCGATGGCCGAACAAATGAGTCTCTCTCCTCTGAAATCCTTTACTCTAACATTTCTGCAGGAATAGAGCACCTTCATCTTTAAATGGTTACTGCAAAAAAAGATCATTCTGTCATCATTTATTCTCCCTCATCTCATTCTAAACCTGTACGAGACTCTTTCTTATGTGGAAAACAAAAGATTCAATTTAAAGAAATCTCAGTGTTTTTTAAACAGAAGTAAATGGGCTCCAATGTTGTTTGGCTCCCAACAACCTTCAAAATACATTCTTGTGTGTTTCACAAAATGGAAAAGTCATACAGGGGTTTGTTTCCAAAAAGTAACTATGGTCGAGTTCAATGGAACTTACAGTACCACCATAGTTAGCTAACTATTCTTTTGGGAAACGCACCCCAGGTTTGGAGCAAAAGAAAAATGGATAATTTTGACTCATACAATGTATTTTTGGCTATTGCTACAAATATACCTGTACTACTTAAGACTGGTTTTGTGGTCCAGGGTCACATATGTTCAATTTTAAATTGTTTTTCAAATTATTCTATGACAAACATGCATAATAGGAAAATGCAGTTTCCCCAGATCTGTCAAAAGCCAGGTTACATGAAAAAGCAACCACTCAGAGGAATGCAACTCCTATCCAGGGTACGAAAAGTTTCAACTTGATTATCAGTAGATGCAATGTAGTGATAATTCGAGAACAGAGAGGTAAACCACACAATAAATCCATCTGTTATCCAACTACCTGATGTCAATAAAAATATCTGGGCTCTCAAAATGAAATGTCACAAATCAATCTTCTGTGCTGAAGCTCCTCTCGTTCAATGTGTTTTAGCTGCATTCAGGATCGAAATCAATTACTTCTGAATCATGTTTCATTAGGGCTTCACCACAGCGCTGTCTGAATGCTCCTGCGGCCCTTAAACGCTTCTGAGGCCCGTCAGATTGTGTGGTGATGGACTGGTTCTGAAAGAGCTCTCCCCAGGGGGCCATGAATCTGCTCTGGAGCTGGGCTCCCAGCGGCCCAGTGGCTCGCCGCCTGGCTGATTTAGCCCTGCGTGTAAATCACAGAGCGAAGCGCACGAGTGACCAGCATCATTTTGATCCAGCCACAAATCACTGCCCTCGGCTGCATGGGAGACGTCAGTCATAAAGCTATGCTCCAGAATAATCAGGCGGCGGGACTCGATCTTCCCGCTAGTTTATCTGGGAGGTCGAGGGGCCGAGCGCATCATTTATCATCGCCGTTACCCAGGGTACATCTGCCTTTGACAAATGTGTGGATACTGCTGCTTTATGCGACGTTTGTCAGAGCGTTAGCTTTAAGCTCAGTCTCGGTCAGGATCCTCAAACGCAGTGATCTGCCCAGAAATGACATTTTAAATCTCGTCTTAACACTCCTCTGTCATGTTTGGGTTTTGAGTCTGCAAACTCATCTGCTTATGTGTTTTTGGGTGAATGTTTGTTCTTGTGCTTTACCTGATGTCTTTGTGGAGCAGTTGGGTCAACGTTTGTTTTTTATCTGCCTCTGAATAAACTGGATTTGATATAAATCTTGTAAAGTGATTTGAAAGCCATCCTTTAGAACAGAGGATTTCAATCTGGGTTCTGTGAATTTTGAAAAAAGATAAAAGTTTTAATAATTTGCTTTAGTACAATGACAATAAAAAAGACAGTTATTTAAGTTTGGGTACAATTATTACTTTTTTTAAAAAAGCATAAATTATTAATTATGTTTTCACATTTTAATACATGAAAATACACAGCTGTCTTTATATTTTAGGACGGTCCCTTGCAATGGGATAATGGTATCTAGGGTCCATAGCATTAGATAATTGCTCTTGTTATAAGAGAAAAGCTACAAGCTGCATTACAGTAACAGAATCTCATATGATTAAGTTAATTCATTGTGTAGGACGTTCTTCCTACTGTAATTGGTCTTGGTGTTTCTATGCAAGAAAAAGACATCGTGACAGTAGTGATTCACTGACGGCAACACAAGACCTTCACATCAAAAACTGGATGA
>JAFVLL020003761.1:0-17811 GCA_021397915.2 Tor tambroides
CTCTCTACCACAACCAACCACCACCACCCCATCCTGGACTACTCACTCTCTACCACAACCAACCACCACCACCCCATCCTGGACTACTCACTCTCCACCAGGTACACTAGAATAACGTCTGATTATCCCCATTCAAATTATCAGTTATGATGCACGTTTTCATCAGGAATCACTTTGAACTTCGTTGGTGCGCCTGTCCTTTCCTTTCCTTTAAGATAATAAAAATGGAGGACAAAAGAGTACCTTCTCAACATCCACTGTTGAAACCTCTTCCTTCAGCCAAACATTTTCCACATGTGGTTTGTTATCTTTACTTATTAATCCAAAGTTTTAATGTCTTAACAGTTCAGTCAAAGCACAGTGATGTCTGATTTATGAGACAGTCATTCTTTGGAGTTTGTTCTTTGCTATGAATTAGTCAAACTGATTTACAGATAAATGACTAGTTTACTGTAAATGATACTGTTTAAATGACTTCAGTCTGAATCATAATGATTAATAACTTATTGGTCAAAAATAGTGTGAACTCTTTAAATTAATTTGAAGACTTTTGTCTGTTTTTGTTTGTAGTTGTTGTTGTTCTACGAACCCCTCATTTTTCATACACTGCATGTGTAGCTTCTAGTTTAGGGTTGTGATATATCTCGCTAACTTTCTTTTCTTTCCATGTTAAGACTTCATACCTGAGATCATCAGCATCCTCTCTTATAATGTCACTGCATCATCTTTTCATGTGGCATGGACCACCAACATCCAGACCGGGGTCACCTTCCACCTGGTTCTGCTAAATGGGAGCAATGAGATACAAAACCAGCGTGTGATGAGCTATAATTGGATATTCATCGACCTGAGTCCTGTGGTTCTTCATACTGTACGTATCACTCCAGTCGCCTGTGGTAACCAGGGAAACCCCATAGAGATCAAAGTGAGAACAGGCAAGTATAACAGCAGGTTAATTAGTAGTAAGTAATAAACGTATAATTATTGTTTGATTTTAGGCATTTTTATTACAAATTCAGTCTATAGTAATAGATTCCTGGTGTTTGTTCAGTATATTATGGTGTCAGCATGATTAAATGTGTTCACGTTTAGGTAACAAATACTGTGCTTTTTTTTTTTTAGATGGACAGTCCCTTGGAGCTACAGTCCGCTTGACAGGCGTGAATTATACAGAGGCCTTGAAAGACCCAAACAGTAATGAATATAAGGAGTTCTGTGACAGTGTCATAAATGAGGTTTGATGCATTCCATATTAATCAAAGCACATGAGTAATAATGTATCAAGATGATACTTTAGGCATGATGTAACATACACTCTCCAATCTTCTAGCAAATTACTGCTCATAGACATAGACTTGCATTGATATCATAGAGACTTGGTGATGGTCATGACTTACACCAATCAGCAACCAGCTAAAACACAGATTCATAGTAACACCCTAGAAACCATTCACAACACCCTAGTAGTGTATTGCATAGGCAAACTGTTACATTTTCTTCATAAAATGTAAAAATGTAGTTTTACTTTCATAATCTATGATTTATCTTAAACAAGCTCACTCTCAGAAATGTGTTGATTCTCTTTTAAATGTGTCTCCAGACTCTTTTGTCCTTGTCTCCAGAGATACATGCACTAGTCATCTCTGGACAGGTCATCATCCAGATAACATCCCTCTCATCCGGCAGCATAATCGTGAACTTTTCCATCATATTTCAACCCGGCAGCAACTTGAACATGTCAAGCGTGTCCAGTGCTCTGATGGGGTCTCTTCAGAACAGCTCCATATATGTAGTAGACAGTAACAGTATATACATAGCAGGTACTGGTTACTCTTTCAGACCTTATTTTGAGATAATGAATTGAAGTTAATGAATGACAACACGTTATATGAAGTTTGATGTTGGAACTGTTTCCACATGATGTGACATGTTGACTTGAGATGTGATTGGTCTCTTGTCATTTATAGATCCAGATGAGTGTTTTCTGGATAAGGCGGACTGCTCTCCATGGGCTTACTGTAATAACACTTTTGGCTCATACATCTGTGACTGTTGGTCTGGATACACAGACTTGAACCCCAGTAGACCAGGGCGCAGCTGTGCAGGTACACGCTGTAGAGAACGCTACTGTAGAGATTTCATTAGACTGTCACACATCTTTAATTGAGACAAACAGGGGGCGATAACGTACAGATACATGTAAGTTGTTTTTTAAAGATATAGGGGCTACAAATCACAGTTTGGACATCATTTACTCACCTTTATGTCTATTTAAAAAGTAATTTCTAGATGTGTAATTTCTGTGCCACTGACGGCAACAAACTAAATTTCAAAAGTAATGACTGTTTTCAAACAGATTTCAGCCACAAACAGATAGACCCGCCCAAAACGCATGCCATTGGTTGAGCCAATCCTGCTATTGCTGGGCAGATCAAGATTCTCAAACGAACAAAAGCAATATTTTGATAGCGTCACAGAGACACAGTTACAGTTTTTGGGAAATCAATCTTCCACTGGCTTACTTAAAGTCTCTGAATGTTAAACTTAGACATAAGAAACCATTTAAGACCTGGCTGAATATAAAATTCACACTTTAACATAAAGTACTTCTTTAAGTATATTAAGTATGATTAAGCCACCATGAAATCAAAATAAACATTTCTTATATTTATGTTAAAAAAAGAATGTGCCCTCATAATGTTTAATCAAAAGCATTAATGTCCCCTCCCCCCTCACAATGACATCTCATTATTGCAGCAATTGACCCTTCGTAAAAAGCTTGACTGACAGGCGATCTGACCAATCATAACGCTGAATATGCCATTTTGTCCGAAAAAAACAAATCAGACCGACTTCGATGGACTTAAACTTAAATATGAATAATTCTGTTTATTGACGTCTTTCAGAGGTTGAAATAAAATACCTTCTAATGTTTATTCATGTTTATTTCGTACTTTAAGTAGCCTAAATATGAAAAGACGATTGGTTAATGTGATGCATGAACTGAGGCAATACAGTGATCTGTCACGACACATTAAAGAGCCACAAAATGATATTTATTTAACATTACACACACCATGTTATCACACAGTAAAAAATACATCGTGGAGCAAAGAGGAAACTGACAACACGCCAAACAGACAAGACAGAGCAGGTTACTTCTGGTATGAAACAAGGTCTCTGCTTTCAAATTTTGTCATTTTTTAAGAAATTCAAACAATGAATGTTGTTTTGTGGCTCTTTAGTGTGTCCTGACAGATCACTTTATTGTCTCAGTTCAAGCAGCACGTGAATTGATCCCATTTCATATTTACTTCAAGCTCAAAATAAACATAAATGAACATCAGAACGTATTTTATGTCAACCACAGAAAGACGTAAAAACACTACATTTTTTAAGTTTAAGTCCACCGAAATTAATCTACTCTCCTGTCTGATTTGTTTGTCAGGCAAAATGGTGGATTTGGCGTTATGATTGGTCAGATCATAAAACCAAGTCCTAATCCCAGTTGAACACCTCTGGTGTGACTGTAAATGCAGACCTTGAGCCAAAAACTCCTCACCAAACACCAATGACTTGTACATATGGGTACAGTCATTTTAGACACTTCCAAAACTGTTGCAACAGAGATGGAAATACAATTTTTAAATACATGAATTATGTTCCCATCGTTGTTGCCACAGATTTGGAAGTGCATTTTTCTGTTCTAAAGAAGGAGGTGTCCCAATATTTTTGTCTATATAGTGTATGTACAAGTCATTTGTTGGCAAGTCATTTGAGTTTTTGGCTCAAGGCCTGCATTTACAGTCATACCAGAGGTGTTAAACTGGGATTAGGACTTGGTTTTATGCAGACCATTCAAGTTCTTCCACACTGACTGAATCAGTAATTTTCTTTTTGAACCTTGCCTTATACACAGAGGCATTGTCATGTTAGAATAGAAAAGGGTCCTGTCCAAACTGTTGCTATAATATTAGAAGCACACAATTTCCTAGAATATCATTATATGCTTTAACATTAAGATTTGTACTCATAGAAATTACTAAAGTAGTCAAACCTGTTCATTAGAAGGGGGTGACCCAACACTTTTGGCAATATAGTGTATATTCACTTGGATATACCTGTTAAATTATTCTCATCTGTTTTTTCCTGTTCATGGCCACAACTTCACCTACAACAGTGACCGTTCATCCCACCACAAACTACCCTGGAGTATCTTCAGATTCCACGGGCACTACAACATCTTCCACCACCATGTCTGGAAAACCAACTATGAGCAGTACAGTGAGCACAACTCATGTTCAGCACAACACAACAACATCTTCAACTTCCACAGCTACTAACAGAGCAACAACAGTGACGACCAACATTCCTACAACAACACTTGCACCTACGACACAAAACTCTGTCAGAACTACAACTTCTGATTCTCAGATATCAAACACTCCACCAGATTTGACCTTCCACGTAGCTGTTGAGTGCATCCCGTGGTATGTAACAGTCATTATAAGGCATGGCGTCTTGCTCAGCCATCACATCCAAGAGAGTTCTCTGTACCTCGGTAAACCAGAATGTGGTCTCAGCGGGGGAAATTCATCCCATGTGTGGCTCACTACATCTTGGGAGAAGTGTGGTACTAAACTAGCGCACGTAAGTCCTCCAGCATCATTAAACTCTGTAAATTGTGTCTATGTAGTGTGTTGTATGATAACATAACCAATGTTTTTTGTCTTTTAGAATGGCACCCATCATTTAGCTAATGTGACTCTATATAACAGCGTGAGCACTGTTTCTTCTGTGCGTCTGGAAGTTCCTGTCATTTGCTCTTACCCCAGAGGCATCCTCATCTCCACGGGATACGCCCCCTCAGGGTACTGTGCTTCCATAGCAACTGTCTCCATGGAGCTTGTTTTTCTCTTGGTTTCCTACTCAATACGCCATCTCTTGTCACGTCAAGGACATCTAGACTCAATTTAAGGTGTTAATTATGTCAGCGTGCAGGTTAAACAACAAACACATTTTTCCTAAACTCAGATATCAAACTGAAACCAGATTATTTAAATTAGGAGTGGAAACTCCAGTTGTTTACTTTTGCTTTCAGTGGATGACTCTCACATTTGCAGGTCACATTTTTCACCAAAATTAAAAGAAAAATGAAGAAATTATATAGTGCATATATAAGAAAATAAAGACCATTAAGTTTTTTTTTTTTACATTGTAACATTGTGTATTTTCATGACAATTTCCCTCCAAATTCTTATAATCAAAATTGTCTGATTTTATTTATTTTTATTTTTTATTTTTTTAGTTTAGTTTAATTGTTATTGCCCTCAATGGTTATTTTTATTAGAATCCAAGTGTCAGTATTTTCTTTCTTTTTAAAAAAAATAGCTTAAATGAAATAATAAAATAAAAACAATAAATAAATAAATAACAATAAATGTAAACCTTTAAAATATAAAAATGAATAATACAAATAATAATAATAACAACAGCTATATATATAATCATTAGCATTTAGATTATGAATTATTAGAATAGAATTGCTATAATAAAGTATTTTTATTTACATTTATTTACACTTGCATAAATTAAATCATTTAAAAATGTTATATTTAAAATATAAAAATTCATACAATTAAATAATGTACTGTAGCATCTTGTTTTCATATTGCGGTAATGAACGTGAGATTTTATAAAAATGTAAAAACCCTAAAAATGGGCTTTATTTCCTTTAAGCGAAATATCATTTTCTAATTCTTCTTATGATTTCAGGGTGATTTTGTCACTTTGATTACAACTAACAAACCCTGTCTTTTGAAGGTATTTTAATATGATCAATGACCCAGTGGCAGGATCGGGTAGTTTCCAGGTTACTGTGCGGCTGCTGAATGGGACGATTCCTTTACCTGACAATTACACCCTCTCCCCTGATGATGAAATCATTGTAGAGGTTGGGGTCAACACTACTATCTCTCAAATCAAAGTTGTCATCGACAAGTGCTGGGTCACTTCCAGCAGCGACTCATCAGAGACTCCCTACAATCTGTTTCTGAATTCTGGGTGGGTGCACCTTAATAATGTCTTTGAACTTGACTGAATAATGTCTAGAACTTGGAGCTTTTAAAAGTAAGTTTTTCACAGGTGCTCAACTATGTCCCTATTTGACTGTGCTGTATTGGATACCCGCTGTGTAATGTGTTCACCTATCTCTCGCTGTTCCTCAGTTGTCAAGTGACAAACCCATACACAACTGTTCTTCAGAACGGAAATGACACTGTGGCTTTGCTAGCAGTGCAGCTATTCAAAGCTGTAAATCTCTACGTCATCTTCCTGCACTGCCAGATCCAGATCTGTATTGAAATTCAGGACGGTGCCTGCAGACCTGTGAGTTTATATATGTGTGTGTGTGTATATACATATACATACATACATACATATATTAAGTAGTTGTGGTGTTATAGCTTTTACTAATTTCTTTTAAATATTTCATAGTTTTTTCTTACTTTTCCGCATAGATTAAATGGACAGCATGTGAACAGAAATGCAAGAATGCTTAATATATATAATCTTTTTGCAAATCATTAGGCTTGTATGAAGACAGACAGGTCTTCTAACTTAGTTGGAGTGACAAAGGCTTCTGTTGGACCCATAATGAGGATACGTCCAAGTAAATGCTTCTTATTTAATGCAAATGAATGCTCCTATAGTATCTATACCTTGTATATTAGGACATAATATTAACTGACTAAATCTTTCTTTCTCTTTCTTTTTCTTAAAGCATCAGTCCAAACAGATACATCAAATACTCTGCAGTCTGTTGGATTTATTCTGCTTGGTGTTGGCGTGTTTCTGTTTTCCCTGGCTGCCATTGCAGGATTGGTGTATCATAAAAGGAAAATCGGCAACTACAGCTTTCGTTGTAAACCACAGCAACAGAACTTCACCTATCATGTTTTTGACACCTAACTGCACTCAAATAGTAACTGAAGCCGTAAACTGATCATTTTATTATTGGATATTAGGCTACTAATAGACACAGTATAGGCCTAAAGAAAATTAAATTAATGGTGTAGATACATGGATTAATGAAATTAATAGATTTGACTTAATGTTTGTAGAAAAACAATCTACTATGAAAATTATTCTTAATTTTTTTTTTGTCAGCACTTTAATCTATACACATGGTATAGATCAAGGCCTTAACCGTGTCTTTAACATTGGTGGGGGTGGGGGGCATTTTTTAAAGAAATTATAGTTTTGTTTTAAAATTTGCACACATTCATTCCTGTTTGTATGCCTGATATTGTCAAAAACGCAAAATGTTCCTTGACTGTCATGTTCATTTGGGCAGTTGTGGCTTAATGGATAGAGAGTTGGACTTGTAACCCGAAGGTCGTGGGTTCGAGTCTCAGGTCCGGCAGGGATTGTAGGTGGGAGGAGTGAATAACCAGCACTCTCTCCACCCTCAATACCACGACTGAGGTGAGACCCTTGAGCATGGCACCGAACCCCCAAGGGCTGTGTGAAGGGTTAAATGCAGAGCACAAATTCCGAGTATGGATCACCATACTTGGCCACACACCACTCCCCCCTTCATACATAAATAAATTGCAGCCAAACGATTCAGCCATTTTCAACACAAAATGGCGAATTTTGAATAAAAAAACCTGAGTAGTTTGCATCACTGGATGTTATTGTTGATCGTTTAACATTTCTATAGTTAAAAAAAACTTCTATAGTAAAAACCGCTATGAAATACTGCTTACATCTTACCTCGCATTCTTTCACCGTTAAAAACTGAAGAGTTGCGCGGGAATTTCCGCCTTCTTTGATTTGATTTGATTGGTCATCTCAGTCATTTTGACATTGAGGCAGACAAACCTAAAAAAAATGCATTCAAATTCCATACAGAGATGCATCAATAATATCAAACAGTAGAGAGAAATGTGTCCATTTGTAATTTTTGGTGGTGCTTGTCCTTCTCAATGTCTAATGTGGTTAACGGCTCTGGAATAGATATTTAAAATGGTTGAATATGTTACTTATATAAGAAAACTGCACACAAAAGCTCTATACCAAATACACAGCTTTTTCAGTAAAGGTATGGCACTTTCTCATATACGCCACTAGAGGACGCTGTTGTATTAGCTGTACAATTTGATACCAGCTTTGGTCGGTTGTCTGTATGTGCTATACATTTAGGCAGATGAAAATCTGATTGGTTTTATTAGTTATATTTTAAATAAATGTATACTTCACCTGTCTCTTATATGGTGTATTAAATTACTGTTTCAAGCTGTTCTTTTCTTATTAAAATATATATATATATATATATGCACTGCTGCTCAAAAGTGCAGTTTTTAAATGATTATTTCATTTATTAAAGGTGCCATAGAATGCATTGATACAGTATTTTAAATTGTTCTCTGATATCTACATAGAAGGTATGTAGCTTAGGTAAGGGCAAAAAATCTCCAGAAACGATTTTACATGACCATTTACAACCCTCAGATTTCTCCCTAGAATGAAACGGTCTGTTATTGGCTTATTTGGCAGGGTGCATGAATAATAATGAGCTCTGCTCTGATTAGCTGTTCTAGTCGCGGCTCATCAGCAAGAAGGAAACACAGAGAGGAAAATATATGTTAATGCTCTCTGCTTAGTTATATGGGTCGGGTAATTATACTGTATATAAAATGCGGGCATCAGGGAGCCGTTATTAATACACAAGACATTGAAGCCTTTGAGCGATCGGTCGATCGCGTTATATAGTTTCACTTTCAGATCGCTGATAGCGTGAACTATGTTTTATATTATGGAAGGCGGCAGTACTTTACCACACATTTTACAAGAACAGATGCGTCATGGTGCTCAGGATCTGTGTAAATCATTCGCCATCATCCTCATCTCTCCTTCTCTGTTTATGTGGTAAGTGAAATCTTATGTACTGGCTGCAATGTAATAGGCCTGCTAGCAAGGAGCTAACCATGTCCCTTTAATTGGCTCGCGTTATTGCTTTCGTGCCTTTCTGAATAAAAACACCATCCCATCCCTGCACTTCACTCCCCCTGCACAGCCTGGGGCAGTAAACGCTAACCCATTTTCCATGGTCTGCCATTTTCGCTGTTGTCCTCGCTTGTTTCTTCACAATACCTGCAGATGGTTCGGCTGGCGGCTGACCTAGAACATGGGCGGGTTTATGCAAATGTTGGGGGCGTAACTATTAGTGATCCCGACTGTTGCGTAACAGTCGGTGTTATCATTCTGGTCGCCTGTTTTTCAGTGGTCTTTTTTAATCACGAGATTTACATAAGAAGGAGGAAACTATGGTGTTTGAGGTTCACTGTATGTCATTTCCATGTACAGAACTCTTATTATTTAACTATGCCAAGGTAAAGACAATTTTTCATTCTATGGCACCTTTAAGGGAAAAAAGCTGTCCAAACCTACCTGACCCTACATGAAAAAGGAATTGCCCCCTCCTGTTAAATCATGAAAGAACTGTGATGAACCACATTATTTTAGAAACCCGAGTTAAATTTCAAACCCAAGTCTGATTACTGCCAGACCTGTTGAATCAAGAAATCACTTAAATAGAACCTGTCTGACAAAGTGAAGCATGCTTAAAGAGCAACACATCGTGCTGTGATCTAAAGAAATTCAAGAACAGATGAGAAACAAAATAGTTGACATGTAACAGTCTGGAAAGGGTTATAAAGCCATTTCTAAGGCTTTGGGACTCCAGCGAACCACAGTCAGAGCCATTATCCACAAATGGAGAAAACTTGTAACAATGGTGAACCTTCCCAGGAGTGGCCGGCCAACCAAAATCACTCCAAGAGCACAACGACGACTCATCCAGGAGATCATAAAAGAACCCAGAACAACATCTAAAGAACTGCAGGCCTCACTTGCCTCAATTAAGGTCAGTGTTCATGATTCAACAATAAGAAAAAGACTGGGGAAAAACAGCACCCATGGGAGAATTCCAAGGCAAAAGCCACTGCTGACCAAAAAGAACACAAAGGCTCATCTCACATTTGCCCCAAAATACCTTGATTATCCCCAAGATTTTTTGGCAAATATTCTGTGGACCGATGAGACAAAAGTTGAACTTTTTGGAAGGTCCATGTCCCATTATATCTGGCGTAAAACCAACACAGCATTTCATAAAAAGAACATCATACCAACAGTCAAACACAGTGGTGATAGTGTGATGGTCTGGGGCTGCTTTGCAGCTTCAGGACCTGGAGGACTTGTCATAATTGATGGAACCATGAATTCTGCACTCTATCAGAAAAACCTGAAGGAGAATGTCTGGCTGGCATCAATATATATATATATATATATATATATATAGTGCTTATGGAGAGTAATGTGAGCGAATGCCTCTGTAATTATGTTCCAATCGATTGTTCTCAACCTTGTAGGCAGGATTTAACATTTCCTAAAAATAACATAACTATCCACTGAGACTTTGAGTGCTAGGAGCCTGTGTGAGAGAACTAGTAAACAAGGCCTCCTCGATCTTTTGTAGGCTGAAGGGGGTTTGTGAATTCTCCAGAGTCAAGGAGTGTAACAAGTGTATTTCAGAGATGAGGGAGTCACAACACATCTTCAATTCACCAATTATTCAGTTACATGCTAAAAGTAAGCCATCTCCGTGGCAACATCTCAGTTTTGCCTTCTTGAGCTGTAGAACTGTGTGTTTTAATGGATGTGAGTGTGGGCGGATCTATGAGCATGTTTATGTTTGCATGTGAATTCATATGTTATAAAAGGCAGGTTGTATCTTACACACTGGATTTCTCTATGGTCATTTTTACTGTTTAAGTTGCACTTTAAAATCTTGATTTGTAAGTTGCATTAGGATCAAGATGCACACCAACAGATTTGAAATACAAAAATCAGTGTTATCTTAATTACTGTTTCCCTCTGCTTCTGTTAATTATTGCTAGAACCCTTCCAGCAATTAATCTACAGTCACGGAAGCATATTAAACAATCTCATCAGAGAAAAGAGCTCACTTAGATGAATATAATAAACAAAAGTGCTTTCATGGTAATATTTATAAATGTATATATATATTTTTAATCTATGAAAGAGGACGTGTAACTTAATAAACCCAGGTCGTGATATACTCGTCAATGTTTATTAGAGAGGGCAATGGCCTGTTGAAAGGAAGGACACAAAGTTAATGTCTTTGATTCCAGTAAATACAATTATAAGGATGCAGCTGAAGCATTAGTGTTGTAATTGAAATAAAAGCCCATGTTCAGTTCCATCTAATTAGCCTCCTTTTGTCTCTGAAGATGAGATCAAGTCTTCATCTCATCTAGATTTTGAAGAGTCTCTATAGTAACAAGTGTTCTTAAATGTTATCCCTGTGGAAAATTCCAGCTTAGGATAGTTGGTATGGTTCTGTGTAGCTGGTGATCCTCATCTACAGTGTGTTCTGACAGAAGTGTGGTTTTGGCCTCTCACATTCTCCTTGTCTGTGTGTAATATCTGCCATGTGAAAGCAGAAAGAAAATCCCTCAGGACTTTCTTGCTCTCTCTAACTCTCAGGTTCAACAAAGATTCCCACAGTTCATAGCAGACAGGAGTAACTATGGATCCTTGTGCTAATGCCTCTTAAGCCATTCATTTTTCAATAGATCTCTGTCCAAATTTCCCTCTGAACTTTGAATTATTCAGAAGATTGGTATGAAGACAGCTGACTTGGAATATGGGAAATGACAGATCTATAGTCCATCATGATGCGGACTTTCCATTGACTTCTTTTGTTGTCATAATGAACTGAAATTAAATACAAACTGTTGTCACAGTCTTCAGCTGGTGTACCCATGATGGCCACCAGAGGACACTGTGTGGTTGTGGGGGCACATGGGTTGTGCTATGTTTGTTTGGCGCCATGTGCTTTCTCCTGTCTATTGTCTTACCCCGCCCAGCTTGTTACTTCATTATTTCAGTGATTCCACCTGTGTCTCCCTCATTACCTGCCCTACTTAGTCTCCCTGTGTTTGCAGTCCTGTGCTGTTTTGTTATATGTCAGTAGTGTTTGTCGTGTTGGAAGTAGATTGTGCTGTGGCCTGCCTGTTTTCATCCTCGGGGTAGTTTTTGTTGTTGTTTTATTTTATTATTAAAAGACCCATTCTTCCTGCACCTTGAGTCCTCGCCTCATCCCTTCACCCGACCGTGACAGAACAAAACGGCCACTAAGAGAATTCAGCAGAAGATGGGCATCTTCCTCTTCTCATCTCCTGGCTTTCACACCTCTGCTCGTGAAAGGGCTGAAAGATATAGCAAGCTCCTTTCTCTTCAACAGAGGAACACCACCATCAAGGAGTTTGCACTCAAGTTTGCACTTGAGTTTCTGATGGCAGCGGAGGGGCTTGATCTAAACAATGCTGTGCTAAAGAACATTTTTAACAACTGCCTTAACAAGCCTGTCTCTGCCTGGGACATGGGAATGCTGGATATTTTAACATTCTGGCAGTTTGTGGGTTTCATGTACCACCATGCGGGATATGGTGGCCTACCTCCCCTTGGCCCTCCCCCCCTTCTACTCACAGACTGCCAAGACCCCAGTCCTCCGATGACCCCTTCGAGGAGAGGGAGGAGGAGAAATGAGTCCACCTCATCTGTCACCTTCACAGAGTCGGCCGAGAGCACTGCAGCAACTACAGAGGTGGACATCTTGTCAAGGTCACTTCGTTCTCGTAAGCGGAGGAGAAGGATTTCCTCCACCCTACAAACTCCAGTTGTCTAGGAGGACCTGACTCCAGTGGTCCCAAGTCAGGTGGTCCTGGAGTACCTGACTCCGGTGGTCCCAAGTCAGGTGGTCCTGGAGGAACCGACTCCCTTGGTCTCAGAGTTCATCACCAGAGCTGCCTGGTTTCGCTGCTGCCATAATCAAGAAGGCCGTCTTTGCCTTTCATCTCATGGCTGTTCTGCGTGCATGGGTCGCCTCAGAGCCCACTCCAGGGTCTGCTCCAGTCCGCGAGCCCTCAGAGCCCACTCCAGAGCCGGTTCCAGTCCGGGAACCCTCAAAGCCCACTCCAGAGCCTGTTCCAGTACAGGAGCCATCAGAGTCCAGTCATGAACCCGCTCCAGTCCAGGGGCATTCAGAGTCCCCTCCAGAGCCCGCTCCATTCCAGGAGCCTTCAGGGCCTGCTCCAGTTCCTCCCGAGGTTGTGGCTTCTGCTGCAGAAACTCCCGAGGCAGCGGCATCCACTTCAGCTTCTCTCAAGTGGTGGTTCTCCTCTCCACCTGCCCCGCCCTGACCTCCTGCTCTGCCAGCTCCGCCCTAGTCACTTGCTCTGCCACAGTCTCCAGGCCCTCCTTCACTCCACAGGCCTGAACCACCATCCCCCTGTTCCGCCTCCTCCTCCTCCTCATCCTCCTGGACTCTTGTTTTGTGCCCCAGACTGTGGAGCATCTGGAATCCGCTCCTTAGAGAGGGGGTTCTGTCACAGTCTTCAGCTGGTGTGCCCAGGATGGCCACCAGAGGACACTGTGTGGTTGTGTAGGCACATGGCTTGTGGTGTTTGTTTGGTGCCATGTGCTTTCTCCTGTCTATTGTCTGATCCTGCCCAGCTTGTTACCTCATTATTTCAGTGATTCCACTTGTCTCCCCCTCATTACCTGCCCTACTTGGTCTCCCTGTGTTTGCAGTCCTGTGCTGTTTTATGTCAGTAGTGTTTGTCGTGTTGGAAGTAGATGTACCTGTGTTGCTCCCTGCTGTGCTGTGCTCTGCCCTGGCCTGCCTGCCTGTTTCCCCCCCTCAGGGTAGTTTTTATTTATTTATTTTTTTCTTATTAAAAGACCCATTCTTCCTGCACCTTGAGTCCTCGCCTGATCCCTTCACCTGATAGTGACAACAGTATGATACTTCCAAGATCCATACAATGTTTTCTAGTTAATGTTAAAAAAAGTACTTGGCTACATCGAAAGCAGCATGGTATAATCAAGTCAAAATTATTTTAAAAACTATAAATAGTGTAATATTGTAGGGAGACCGGGGCTAGTTGTCACAAAGGCATAATTAATTCTACTTTAATATAATGTTTATTATTATTATTATTATAAAAAGAAACAAACAATACTAAATGAGGAAGATTTCTTAATGAATATTGCAAAAAAGGACAAACATCCAGATAAACACTAATTTGTTCACATTTATTAGACTTTTAAACAGCATGTTATACTTTAATGAAGCACTTAATGACATATTTGCTACTCTACATGATTATCATGGCAACATTGCTTGTTTTCAGAGAGCATGAAACAGAAAATACATTTTAGCCCAATCTCACGGCAATTCATACATATTTCACAAGGTGGCTAATTCGTATGACCTCACTCGTACAAATTCATACAATTTTTGCTAAATTGTACGTATTTTACGAGTTGCACAATTTGTATGAATTTGTACAAATGACCTACACCTAACCCCGCCCCTAAACCTACCCGTCACTGGGGACAAAATCGTACAAAATTGAATTAGCCACCTCGTAAAATATGTACGAATTGGTCGTGAGATAGAATTGTTGTACATTTATAGCACCATTTCAGTTGTTTCAAACAGTCTGTGAGCGCAGGGACTTCTTGTTCATGTGTTTCTCATTGGGAAGCTCATCGTTTAATCTTAATCTATGACATACAATAGCCTATATACATACAGTACTTTAATTAAACACATCTCTCTTTCTGTCTGCAAAAATATGTTCTAAAATATTTCTCATGACTTCACTCTTCTGTCTATAGCTGCCTTCCTCGTTCTCGTGTGCTTTGTGTCAGTACTTGACATCCGGAGCGAACCGGACTACTCCCCGACGTGGTTCTGGTCGTTCCACCAGTGGTTCTCTTCCAGAGGTACCCGCGGAATAATAATCGCTGACTCGTCCGAGGCCAGACTCAGATTCTCTAAGGAGCAGCACAGTGTTATTGCCAAAGGAGGAGCGGAGGAAGGGCGACAGAGGGAGAGAAAGAAAGAGAGAGAGACAGAGACACAACATGAGCTGTTTTATCCGGTAGATAGCAGTGCGCACTAGAAGAAACGATGCTTTGAGCATTCTGAGACCACACTCAGCATTTCTATTTATAGAAAATCTATTTATAGTGAGACCAATGTTAGTGATAACTGATCAAGCAATGCTTGAATAAGTATTCTGGTGAGAAATATGCTATAGTAACGTGCAAAAGATACTACTCATGGCAAGAGCCTTTTTCTATCGTCAATAGCCGTGGAAACAGGACGATGTTAGGGACGAGGCGCAGTATACGTTAACCCATTTAGCTGTGACTGTATTCAAACGGTTACTACACATTTATTGTTATTGGAATAAACAAATTCCTTAATCTTTCCGCTAGAAGATATAGGCCACATAGTCTATAGGCCTACACTGCAGCTAAATTCAACCGTCAGTTCACCTTTTAGTGCTTAATTCTGTTGGGTACACACACAGTTCAGTAATTTACAGGAATGTCAACCACATTTGTGACCCTGGATCACAAAACCAGTCTTAAGTCACACCGGTAGCTATATTTGTAGCAATAGCCAACAATGCATTGTATGGGTCAAAATTATCGATTTTTCTTTTATGCCAAAAATCATTAAGATATTAAGTACAGATCATGTTCCACAAAGATATTTAGTACATTTCCTACCATACATATATCAAAACTTAATTTTTGATTAGTAATATGCATGACTAAGGAATTCATTTGGACAAATATCAAGTGTAGCGTTAGTTCTGGCAGGTCAGCTGACTCTCAGCTGATCCCTATCTACCTACAGGAATTCAACACCTATCTAAGCATCGATATATAAAGGTCCCTCAGTATTATCAGCAGTTTTTGTATTGCTCAATAGCTATTACCCTCCTCCATCCCCAACTCCTCCTCTGTCAGTCAGGATTCAGCCTTCTGATTCTTCTTTGAATCAGACTAATTCTAAAATGTTTACACAAAATTACTGAACTTTAACAATATCTGCAATACATTTATGTTGGTTCTGTTCTGTTTACCCTGGGGGTTATCGCTGCTCTCCCTGCTCTCAACCACGCTAGGCTGCATGGATGTGCAGGGAGTTCTTGCCCAGAACAGAACCATACCGCCAATCCAAACTGTATGCTAATTGTCAATCATCTTTGATGATAGTGGTCCTGACAGAATTAACGGTGATTTTCTCAATATTTAGATTTTTTTGCACCCTCAGATTCCAGATTTTCGTTGTATCTCAGCCAAATATTGTCCTATCCTAACAAACCATACATCAATGGAAAGCTTATTTATTCAGTTTTCAGATGATGTATAAAGATGATGTATAAATGTGTCCAAGGTCACATTTAACAATGTACCAAATTGACTCTCGAAAAATGCAGGTAGCGACAACCGCATTTACAGAAATTCTACGCAGTGTGTACGGAACCGAACTAAACAACTAGTTGTTAATGAGTTTTTTTTCTGCATGTGCTTTGCAAGAAATCAGAGGGTACGTTTTGACTTATTAATTGTTGTCAGATCTTCCTTTAAATAAAAAACTCAAGTGTTTTTATGATTAAATAAATAAGCATTAGCTTATTTATAATATTTCTTTTTCATTAAATATTGTATTTAACTACTGTATTTCAGGCACAACTCAAAAGCAAATTCGTAAAACTGAATATGTAAACTCTTTTGTGGTCTCAGATATTTGGACCCCAATATCCTCCAAATAAATAGATGAACTATAAATGTAATCTCAGGTTGTTCAAAGGAAAATCCAGAAATAAAACCAGCATGACAACAACAAGACAGACACCACTGAACAAGAATGCAATGTGCTGTTCTAAAACTAAAGATTTAAATATCAAGTTCAATTCCATTAATCTCCTGAAAAAAGAAAGAAATTAATCTATGAGTGACATTTAAAGTTCACTGTAGATGGATTGTTCTGGAGAAGAGATTGATGGTACCTCAAATTACAAGTACCACAAAAAAGATGTGACACTTCAAACTCTTCTATAGGGAGCAATCCCTTAAATCAGTGGTTCTCAAACCTGGTCCTGGAGAACCCCCAACACTGCATATTTTACATGTCTCCATAATAAAACACACCTGATTGAACTCATCAGTTCATTAGTAAAAACTCCAAGACCTCAAATGTGTGTGTTAGATAAGAGAGACATCAAAAACGTGCAGTGTTGGGGGTTCTCCAGGACCAGGACTGGGAACCACCGCTTTAGATGAATACATTAAGAAAAAAATACCTTTTCCCTGACCTGTTTTTCTACAAGAACACAGTTACAAGCTTGTATGTGATGGTAGTCAACATTGAAACAAAACATGCACGTATAAAAATCACTGTAACAAAGTAAGCACTCAATGTCCTCCAAAAACAACATTAACAACAGGAAAACAACATACATGGGCAGTCAAACTCCTATTCAACCTCCTTTGGCCCAACACTTTCCATATGGAAGAGAATACGCATGGGAGCAAATCAAAAGATGAAGAAGACTGAACAGTTATGGTGTACTAAAATCTCAATGGAAACACTAGAGAGTACGAAGCACTAACAACACTACAGTTTCTCTCAGTGAGTAATAATTGTGCTACTGAAGCACGGATGAAGGCGGAAGAAGCGTAACTAATCTCAGGCGAGAATTACCTTGGGTCGGGCATCGCACAGCGCCACAGGTGTTGCTTTAGTGTCTGCACCCAACCAATATCACGGATGGGCTGACAGAGCTGAATGTAGTGGTACTGTTTTAGCATAACCCTTCAAACGAACGACAAGATCACTCGTTAGCTGAACATTAA
>JAFVLL020003761.1:17911-37724 GCA_021397915.2 Tor tambroides
CATGACAGTTATTTTTCAAAAGATTCTAAATCCAACGGCCAACTTGAGCCAACTAGTTTGTTGGAGTTTGTCTGTGCGGTGTGAATTGGCCTTTACGTTGCTTTTGAGTTACTTTTTAAATCTGGGCAGGGCTTGCTTGTTTGTTTTTAATATCAAAAAATGTAAAAGCCCTTTTCACAACAAAAGTGAAATGAATACGCCTCAGACTGAAGGTAATGTAAATTCACGTCTGTACAGTAGAGGCCGCAGCTCAAACTAATTGCATGAAGAATATGACGCAGGAGAGGAAAGTTCAACACTATTCAGCAATAACAAAAATGAAACACAAATGTGTCATTTTTGCTTAGTATGGTTGAATTGGATGATCGAAAATCAGTAGCAAAGACTGGTTAATAAAATGGGATTAAATACATAAATTATATTTGTTTTATTTAACATGTTTAATTATTGCAGGTTTGTATAATATTATTCTGTTTGCATTTGTTTTTAGTCATTTTGAGAAATACTGAATCTGTTTTTGTGCAGGTGAGATGAGTAAATACATGTTCATATTTAGTCTAGAACTACAGTAACATCATGTGACTTACTCCCGATTTTTCTCACCATGGCAACAGGAGAGCTGTCAATCAATATGTGGGAAACAAAGTAACTGCTGTTACTTATTTGAAAAAGTAACTCAGATATTTCCTTCTAAATTAAAAAGTAATGCGTTACTTTACTAGTTACCTTTAAAAAAGTAATCCGATTACGTAACTTGCCTTATTTGTAATGCGTTACCCCCAACACTGATCGTCAGTTCACCTTTTAGTGCTTAGTACTGTTCGGTTACACACACAGTTCAGTCATTTACGGGAAAGACACCCGCATTTAACTGAACAAGTAGTTGTTAATGACATTTTTAAACTTTTAAATCACAGGGTGCTTATTAGTGTTGCCATATCTTCCTATAAATAAAAAAGCATTATATGTATTTATAATAGTTGTTTTTTGTTAAATATTTTAACTACTGTATTTCAGGCACTACTCAAAAGCAAATTTGTGAAACTGAATATGTAAACTCTTTTGTGGTCTCAGACATTTGGACCCCAATATCCTCCAAATAAACAGATTAATTATAAATGTGATCTCAGGTTGTTCAAAGGCAAAGTCCAGAAATAAAACCAGCATGAAAACAACAAGACAGACACCACTGAACAAGAATGCAATGTGCTGTTCTAAAACTATTGAAGATTTAAATATCAAGTTCAATTTCATTAATCTCCTGGAAAAAGAAAGAAAGTAATCTAAGAGTGACATTTAAAGTTCACTGTAGATAGATTGCTCTTGCAGAAGGGAGAAAAGATAGATGGTACATCAAATGATGAGTACCACAAAAAAGATGTGACACTTCAAACTCTTCTATAGGGAGCAATGCCTTAGATGAATACATTAAGAAAAAATGCCTTTTCCCTGACCTATTTTTCTACAAGAACACAGTAACAAGCTTGTGATGGTAGTCAACATTAAACAAGACATGCACATATATGTCCTCCAAAAACAACATTAACAACAGGAAAACAACATACATGAGCAGTCAAACTCCTATTCAACCTCCTTTGGCCCAACACTTTCCATATGGAAGAGAATACGCATGGGAGCAAATCAAAAGATGAAGAACACTGAACAGTTATGGTGTACTAAAGTCTCAATGGAAACACGAGAGTACGAAGAGCTAGCAACACTACAGTTTCTCTCAGTGAGTAAGAATTGTGCTGCTGAAGTACACATGGAGGCGGGAGAAGCGTAACTAATCTCAGGCGAGAATTACCTTGGGTCGGGCATCGCACAGCGCCACAGGTGTTGCTTTAGTGTCTGCACCCAACCGATATCACGGATGGGCTGACAGAGCTGAATGTAGTGGTACTGTTTTAGCATAACCCTTCAAACGAACGACAAGATCACTCGTTAGCTGAACATTAAAGTAATTAAAGGGTTAGTTCACCCGAAAATGAAAATTCTGCCATCTTTTACTCAGCCTCATGTCATTCCAAACTGATATGACTTATGTGGAAATGCTTTGAAGAATGCAAAGCATTTTTCCGTACAGCTATCACTGTATGGCAAAAAAAGTTGTATTCAATAAAAGAAAGAAAGTCTGGAATGATACAGGGGCGAGTAAATGATAACAGTTTTTGTTTTAGGGTGAACTATTCCTTTAACTCCCAAAGCACAAATTCATCATTATGTAAATCAACCAAATTTCAATCAATCAATCAATAAATCACATCATTTAAGCCAGTCACTATAGACTCACAGTGACTGACACATATTGATCTTTCAAGGACTATTTCAGTCTATTCAGAATGGAATAATTCCAGTTTTTACGTACTTCTATGATATCTGGTCCTGGAATAGGAAGTTTTGCATCTTTTATTACTTTGCACATATGAGACACTGAAAGCCGCAATATATCAGATTCACTCGAGATGCAAACATATTTCTCAACTCTCAGCTGACAGCAATATACACAACCTAAAAGATACCAGAACCTATTCCAGAGCCTGTCACACACAAGATATGAGAATCGCAAAACCAAACGTAAACCATAAACATCGGAATAGTTCTCTTCCATGTGGATTCGACGTCTATGACGGTGACAAGAGAGACAGACAGAAGGACAGGGGAGAAACGATACAGATGCACCTACCATTGAGTCCCCAAACCCTCCCACATCTCAAACGAAATGAACCAAGACACCTCTGTTTCTGCGTTTGCATTTATTCATTTCAATAAATATGAGCAAGCAAGAGAGAAATCACAATTCACATTATCACAGTTAAATCTGAGGCCCTTTCACATAACAGTTCTTTTTCTCTCCTTTTTCAGTATGCATGGACTATAGATAGCACCTGTGCTAAGCACACACACACACGCACGCACTGACATGTACAACCCTGCTATAGCTGCTCCTCCTCTGTCTCCCCACCATGCCTTCCCTTAATTCCCACATTATATTAACAGTAATTGAGTCACCAAAGGCTGCAAAATACAAGAAAAGGCCCTCACCCTGTGGCGCAGTCAGCTTCAGAGCGCAGCGCAGAAGAGAATGAGCTCCATGTGACTGCATTCTACAGCCAGACTGAAGAAACAGATACTTTCCTGCTTTACGAATTCAACATTCTGGATGTCCAACAGACAGTCTAGTCTCTGAAGCCTGTATATAATACATTCAAGGTATTCATAATGCATTGTAATGGAATACATATTTTAGTTATAATATATGTGCCTTTAAACTGCATTTTATTTGCATTTATGCTTTTGGTATGGCATATCAATAGGAAAGACAATCAAGCTCATTCATGAAGAAGAATCTTTACTTTCTATTGCTAGGCTGCTAATGGCGCACACCATGAAAGATAAAAAGATTACAGCTGAGCTTCAATAGCATGCTGTTCTTACTATTCCCGTCATATATAAAGATATCTAGGCCCAGTTTTACTAACGTCTTTTGGCGTTAAAATAGTACTGTCAGGATTTACTAAAGACGCGCAGTGACGGATTAGCACTGAAAAGGCGTGGACAAGGTTATTTTAGCACCTGACCTTATTGAATATGCATTTGTAGGAGTTTCCCTTACAGACGCAAAATTTATGGGAGGAGAGTATTCAAATGAATCATGCAACGAGATTTACTAACGTTTGCGCTCGTCAAATTATTGGCCATTATTTAATGCCCCAAAAAAGCATGTCTTAAACTATTTTGCGCTTGAAATGGCTGCAGTTATTGTTGCTAGAATTTTTTCCACATATATTAATTTATTTAGAATGCCAGAAGAACACATTATCCGAACATATCATTTGCCAAGCCATGTAAGTTTTATTTGCTTCAGGACATAAAAGACGACCCTCAACTAGGAGTCTATCAAAGCTTCTTGCAACCCTTCATTTTGTTGGCCTCCTGTTCATTTCAACATACTGTGGCTTCTTAATTTCTTTATTCTTTATTTGCGACTACTCTAATTTGCACTGCAATTGGTATACTGCGTTGGTTGATATGTAAATGAGATGTTGCATCTGTGTTCGTTAATTTGCGTGTTGTTAGTAAATCACCCGCAGAAATTTTCAACACCCATCAGCGCTGTTTTGGAATTGCGCTCTCGTGCTAATTTGCGCTGTTTAGTAAAACTGACCCTTAGTATTATAAAATAGTATGAGATTAGTATACTATTCTGAATTAAGCCAGGATAGTGCATTTTGTTAGATCCAGAACGTTTTAGTCGCTAGCATTAGATCATACTTGTTTGTTACCGCTTGTTTTTAATTGTGAAAAGGGGGTAAGATCGCTTGAAATTTCTTCAATCTGGCAACAGATTACAGAATTACTGTGCACTGATTGGTCAAACAGGACAATGAAATCACATACTTGACATACTGAAAATGGAGAAGACCTCAAGAGATGAGACTAGAGACAGAGAGAGGATTTGCCTAGGGGAGGTACATGATTAAAAAAAAACAAATAAAAACAATGCAAAGCATTATCTTACACAATGCACTCCTATAATGCCAGCAAATGAAGACATTTAGATACCAAAATGAATGCCATTCAGTCCTATGAACTGCCAACATCTTTGTTCTTCCATCACAAACTGACATGAATCTGCGACAGTGTCATGTCACATGCAAAGCCACGGTTATGTGCTGTTACATAAGGCCTGATCAGATTATATCTAAAAAGATTTCACTGCCAACATAAAATCATCTCTGTGAATGTATCAGCATTAAACTTTAAAGGGATAGTCCACCCCAAATTTTAATTTTATCATTTACTCACCCTAAAGTAATTCCAAACGTGACTTTATTTCTTTCTTCTGCGGTATAATGGTTTTTGTCACACAACATTTGAGTGAGTAAATGATGAGAGATTTTTTTCCCTTTAAGTGAGGTTTAAGTTTGCATTATAGGCTCACAACCTCTAAGGTGACTTGACTCAGAGATTGTGATGAAGGCTTGTATGCCAATTTTGTTACCAAGTAAATGTCACATGAAATTTCCTCTTATACATACATGTGCATCTTGGGAAGAGGCCTTTTTGGGGCCAACAAAACAAACAAAGATGACACGGTCATGCAGTCGAGAGTAAACGAACAGCATTCCGAACAGACTGCATTCGACTTACCATTACATCAAGGGACACATGATAACAAACAGAACAATTAGTCAAGAATACAGGTCATGTCAGTCATTGAACAACAGGGGGGATGCAGGAGCAAAACAAAGCAGGAGACACTCTGGGAAAAGTCATTCATAATTAATACGTTGAATCTGCATTCACATAAAGAAGGGCTTTGATTTTAAAGCTGGCTAATCTATTGACCTTTTGAGTTCCCTCTACTTTTGGGATCCCCCATCTGTCTACCTCGGGGGCTCCCTTAGGTGGGATGGGTAGTGTGCATGTGAGAGAAACAAAAACAGTTGGGCAGAGTGGAAGATACGTTAAATGTTGTGTTGTGTTTCTTACATATTGTGTGTCACCAAAACCTCAAAACCAAACAATACATAAACATATTTTAGTTTATAATAAATTGAATTTCTACCGGTTTGTTTTGCACATCACAGTGAACATTTAAATCCTATTCTATCCAACGACAAATTTACAGTACATCCCATAATGCAATATCATGTTACAGTAGTAATCCAGTTGGTTGTCCAAGCAACAAAGTGGGCCGAAACAAGGCCTTATTTTTGTATGACCTTGACAGGAGTTTTTTGGGGATACTGATGTTCTGTTTGGAGTTATCCTGTTCCTCTTCCAACATTTTCATGATATGGAATGGTTTTCAAGAAAACAAATAGAATAATTCAAATCATCACAGCATAACATATCAATTGGGAGCTTGGGGTGTCCGATCAATCAAATTTAAACATGAAACAGGCAGAGCAAGCAGACTAATATAGTCTTAAAACCAAAGATGCACATTTATCAAAGATTTTTGATTGAGAAATTGGCCTTTGTGGTTTCTATATGAAGAGTTTATGTGCAAAAACAGACAACTCTGTTTTTATTAATTTTCATAAATCATGTTTTTTTATTGTGTTATCATGTTTTTATTGTGTTTTATTGAGTTAGTTAGCTGTATTTTTTTTAGTTATTATTATTTAATGGAAACAACCCAACTGCAGTTTGACTGATGCTAATTGGAATGCAGAATAAAAAAACAAGTTTTTTGAAAATTTTAAAAAACAGAGTTATCTTTTTTTGCAAATGAACTCTTCATATGTTGCCTAATTTACATAAGCAAATCGGGTACCAATTTCACTTCATTGTAAAACCCTTGATAAATGAAACCCACCAGTCTGTGCATCTGATGGTACGTCTATACAGAGCCAATGGCTCCATGCAAGATAAGAGCATCCACTGGCCATCCGGTAGAGTGGTTGCCATGGAAACCTCGTCAAGAGATGGGGAGAGTGGGTGGAGCTATAGTAAATGCAAACGCTTTGATATTACTGGGTGACATTGTGAGGCAAAAGAGGAGAAAAATGTCAAATCCAACCCTGAAAATTGTGTAAAATCAGCCCACTGACCTCTCAGAGAAAAGGAGAGAGAAAGAGAGGTGGGGGGTATTGGAAGTATACAGTGAGGAATAAAACGAGAGGTGCATCAAATAAGAAGAGAGAGAGAGAGAGAGAAAGAGAGGGAGGGGGCAGCAATGGACAGAACAGTAAAGGAATGAGAACCTCTTATTAAATAATTTTGCAGCCTTCGTTCTGCTTTCACTCTTTCAGGAAGAGATTAAATGAGAGAAGAAGTGCAATGGTTTTTACTCTTTCGCCTCAGCCAGTTTGTTGTTGATCTCTTTACTTTTCTCCTTGTCGCCCTGCGCCGCTCTGCCCTCTGGCTGGTTCTCGGAGCTCTTCTTCTTCGAACCACGCACCGACGTCACCTGCTTCTCCTTGGACTTCTTCAGCGGTTTGCCAGGTGTGGCGGATGTGCTCTTTTTGGGTTTGGAGCGAGGAAGACTGGTTTTCTCCACCTGTATAATACCAAAAAAAAAAAAAGGTACACAAATGGTATTTTGCTACCATTACGTGTCTAGGGCTGGGTATCATTTAAAAATTTTCCAATATCGATATCGATACCAATACCAATACCAATACCTTGATTTCGATACCAGTTCCTGAACGATACTTTTTTCGATACCAGTTTCATGAAATCCATTTTAACAAGATTACATTACACATTACCTCGAAAAACTTTGGTTTTATTTTTTCAGCTTGTTGACGTTTTTACAGACTCAAAGACTCTGGAACCGAACAACAAGACATTTTTCGATACACGATGGTATTGAGGCAATATGGTCAGTGACTAAAAAGTATCGCACTTGATACCCAGCCCTATAAGTTACATATTTTGTTATTCAGTGGGAAACAACATAGGATGGGACTTGGATAAGATAGAGATTTTGGACAATGATATTATAGGCTATTTTTTAATACATTATTTTTCCTGCTTATTCAGCCCTGGGTATATCAGCAGAAAAGATATTTTAGGGGTGGCGGAAGTTGATACGTTTAAATTTTGAATGTAATTTTTTTTAAAAGAATAACCTACTGACAAATCAAGCACAAAAAGACAAGGCACATTTATTGAAGTTGCGGTGAAACAGAAGTAGCCATTTTCGTTTTTACTGTGAATTGGATCTTTTTTAAGAAAGGGAAGGGAAAGTGAAAAAAAATCCATCTATTGATTTTATTGGATGAGGGCAGATCTGAATTTGAGTTTAAAGGTTGACTGTAAAAAGGGGGCGGGGTTTAAGCAGATTAAACCTTTGAAAGGAATTTAAGAATTAGGAATTACGAGGTCAAAATTTCTGTGAAAATCTTTTTCCATGAGGTCAGAAAAGAAACATATGCATGGATGCATTATTCACAAAAAGATCAATAACATGCATTTAGAATGTAAAGAAGTAAAATTTTGAATTCACGTTGTTCAAAAATAGCTGGACATAAAGTAACACAGTATACTGATCTCAAAACAAGCACTGTTGGCAAAAATAATAATTAGCCATAGTGTATGAGTGACTATGATGATATTGTAAAGCTAGTCAGCTCAACATAATAAAACAAAAAGCTCATGCTGATTCACTAAGACACTCAAAGCTTGAGGCCAAATTTATGTCAAACAACTCTGAAAAAGTACTGCTGAGAAAAAAAAACTGTTGTTCAGTTATTTTCCAGCCACTAAGCACATAAATTGCTGACATCAAGTTACTGAACACATTATTGATTTCCAGCCTTCTGCAAGAATGTAACCAAATGTTCAAAAATTAGAAGAAAATGAAGGTCCTTACCAATGAAAGACCCAACCGCTAATCTAAATATTGTATAGTTTTTCTTAACTTCCACACACAGGCTCTTACCTTACTGCTCTCTCTGTAAGGTTCATGGTACAGCGTGCGTATCCTCCTCCTCTCCAGGGCCTTGTTGTCATCTGGCGGCTGAGTGGCCTGGTAGCCCCTGTAGGTGGCGCTGTAGCTGGTCTCCAGATCAGTCTTCTCATCGGGAGGCTGATACTGAGACTTGGCCCTGATGAGCTTCACGGGTTTCACGTCTGTGTAGGCTTTGTACTCAGTCCTGACATAAAGAAACAGATAACATTACAATTATTGGAAAATTGAATGTAGTGGGTGATTCAACCGACACATATTGAATTTCAAGACTACATTGTACAGAGTATGACAGAAATATTGTCCTTAAAGTCCACCATTACAGCTGAGTTGGGGAATTAATTGGAAGAAAAATTATGACCCCTGCTTTGTTTTAACCAACAGGTTTTAGTTTCACAGTTTGCAGTCAGTTAGTCGGTGACATGTAGGGGCGGGACATTCTCATTCTAGAAAGCATTTGATTGGCTAAACCATCCAAGTCTAAGATGAGTCGGCAATATTTTTGATCCATTTTTTTTTTCTGAAAAGAAATGCATATTTCTTTTAAAAGTTACACTGTCAATGTTTAGAAGTACACCATCATATAGTAGACGACCTCAAATTTAACATACGGTAACATACATAGACTAGTCACAAATCCTTTACAAATTACATCAAGGCGCTACACATATGATTCAAGAAGTATTCTCGTTGCTTCATAAAATTAAGGTTGAACCATTTATGTCACATGGACTATTTTAACAATGTCCTTACTACCTTTCTGGACCTTGAACGTGGTAGTTTCGTTGCTGTCTACGCATGGTCAGAAAGCTCTCTGATTTCATGAAAAATATCTTCATTTGTGTTCCGAAAGATGAACGAAAGTCTTACGGATTTGAAATGACAGGAGGGTGAGTAATCAATGACAGAATTTTCATTTTTAGGTCAACTGTTCCTTTAATTGTGTGTTAAGAATACATTAAAAGCTAGCTAGAAAATGAGCCTAAGCAAGGATCATGTACAAACATCATGTATTTAAATTTACATTTACATTTAATCATTTAGCAGACGCTTTTATCCAAAGCGACTTACAAATGAGGAGAATAGAAGCAATCAGACTAACGAGAGAGCAACAGTGAGCAAGTGCCACGACAAGTCTCAGTTAGTCAAGCACAGTACACGTAGCTAGGTTTTTTTTTTTTTTTAAAATAGAATAGAATAGAATAGAATAGGTAAGTGCTAGTATTAGTTGGTCAGTTTATTTCTGATAAATTGTTCTTTGGGAACATGAATCTGAAGATACAGCTGGTGTTTTGATTTAAAGGGAGGCCTCCCTTCTCTCCCTGTTGAGAGCACAGGGGAGCGCAAAGAAAAAAGTGAAAGTTGTTACATAAGACAAATGAAGTCCAGTCAGAATGCTTGAAACGGCAGCACAAAAGCAGCTCATAGAAGTCCAAGGCTGCAGGCACCAAACACTCACAGGACAAACATGAAAGAAGAAGAGGGAGGAGTCAGAGCTTATACAGCAACTCACACACACATATAGAAAAAGACAGACAGAGAATAAGACAGACATAAAGAGAGAGAAGGCTGTTACACACATACAATCGGACTCCCAACAATGAGCTTAGTGTGCTTATTGTAAATGAGTGCTTGGTACCAGCTGTCAAATCATTCATTTGATAAAGAGCATCAACACTGCTCTACAATGCTACTTTACACCAGATTTTTTACTAATCCAGCAGAATTAATTTAATGGAAAAGCACAGTATTTATTCAAACGAGCTCACACATTTAATTAACTGCTGTCACCAAAAGTCATTTGTAGATTTGAGCACGCAGTGAGGCTGATACCTTGTCCTCTCCCCAGGCATTGAGCTTTTGTGAACAGCCTTGTCACTATGGTGATATGCTGGCACTAGAGAATTTTGTATTGGGGAGCCAGAGCAGTGCATCATGGGTAGACTTGGCACATTGGAGTAACGTGGTGTTTAACAGAAGCACGTAAAGCTGTTTTGCTTTTTACTTGGATCCAAAAACAACATCCTCATTATTTTGATGTAGTCTAGACCTGTTAAATGACAACACAGCACTTGATGGCACCAAAAATAGACAGTATTAGACATATTATAGACATATTTGGACACATAATAGACATATTTGGAATAATGAATACTGTAAAACTGATTCATTTTATTAATCTACTATCAGCAATGCAAATAATTAGATGTGCAATTGCTTAGTTGATTATTTAATTTAATTCTTATTCTAGTAACAGCCTTGTTGTCAGATCAATAGGTTTCCTGCACCCTGTGGCATCATCGTGCTGCTGTATCTAGAGGATGACATATTCCTTCTGACATTCACTTTGGACTCCAAGTGAATCCCAACGAGATTAGCCCTGTAATACTGCCCTGTAAGGCAAAACTCTCTCTTATTTCTCTCTCTCTCTCTCTCTTCGCTGCTTCCTCTGTTATACTTATTGATTGCAGTCTTTGAATGGGTACAGTGCCTTCAAGTACTGCACTACACAAGAAAAGGGAGGAAAGGCAGAAAGGGAGAAAAGACATAAAAGTATGTTCATTTACTGCATTATGCTATTCAATTTGTGTTGTACATGTAATTTACTTATGTGTAGGGCACTATGATTTCCGCAATGCTGAAAACCTGGACGGAATCACGGAATCCAGTCATAAAAATGGAATTTACTCTATAACTCAAAATGCTACGAAATGTCAATGAATTAATCAAAAGTAGGTCAATACACTAAAATCAAATCGCAATATGGACTAGTATCTGTAAATATTAAATGTGAATCCGGCATGTTCTGCATGTCTCTGTGTGAACGAATAGCACAGACGCACGGTTTCGTTTACTACACACATACTGAAGCACGCGTGATGCTTGTGGTTTTTTTAGCCTCTGCCACCTCAGTATATGATTACACATGAACATAATCTATAGAACTGCTCCGAGAGTAACTTCGTCAGCATTTTACCACTTCATTTTAGTAAAACTAGCGTCATATCATATACACACAGAAATTTAAAGGTATTCACGGAAACCCGTCAAAAAAGTTTGGTTTAACTTGAAGACATTCAAGAAAAAAAATTTCTATCATTTAGTAGAATGTACATACTACTACTACTCTACTAAATTTTCAATAATTAAAAGATCAATGGAATTAATGTTTTATGCCTTCATTTGACTACCAGAAAAATTTAAAAAATTTCATAAGGCTATTTTAAGAATAAATTTAAATAAATTAAGTTTATTTATTAAAATAATTAGACATGCTAAAACACAGAATTTGGTAAAAATAAAAATCTGGTGAGAAAAAATAAAACATTTCGTAGGGCCCTAAACATGTATTTTTTTGTTAAACTTTTAAAGAATTCACGTGAAATTGTATAAGTTTCATGATTTTAATTAATTAGACATGCTTTTTGAGTAATGCTTTCTGAGAAATAAAATTTAACCTAACTATTAAAAAGGAGTCCAGAAAAATTAAAACTGAAAAAAACAGAATGCGTCGTGGTACTCTCGTGAACGTGCGTCGAAGGCTGACACGGAAAAGAAGAAATTGTTGAATACATTTTTTGTTTTTGTTTTCTTTGTGCACAAAAAGTATTCTGGTAGCTTCATACAATTAAGGTTGAATCACTGATGTCACATGGACTATTTTAACGATGTCCTTACTACCTTTCTGGGCCTTGAATGTGTCAGTTGCGTTGCTGTCTATGTAGGGTCAGAAAGCTCTCAGATTTCATCAAAAATATCTTTATTTGTGTTCTGAAGATGAACGAAGGTCTTATGGGTTTGGAATGACATGAGGGTGAGTAATTAATGACAGAATTTTATCAATACAAAATAACTGCTAAACACTTAAACTGCAAAAATCAATCAGCTATACCATTTTGTGCACAAAAATCAGAGATAAACTGCAGACCAAAGCATATTGATCTGCAGGGAGAGAGAGAGCAAGAGACACTAGAGAGATAGATGAAGCATGCAACTTCCCCTCCACCGCATCCTGTCAAGACACACCTGTGATTTCTCTGGCTTAAAATAAAGCACCACAGAATGCTTTTTACAGGCTTCTTACAGTAAGAGGATCATTTTTTGATATCCAGTTTCATCAGCTTGTGTCATAAAGCTTAAGCCCTGTCACTGCTTTGTAGCATGACAAGGCAACAAAGCAAAACTCAGGACTAAACATGAGATTGAGTCAAACTAATCCTGAGCTTTTCCGTTTAAAAAAAATCGCACTATAACAATTTATGCATGCACTGTCATGCAAACTGAACTGATGACACTGTGTTTTGTCCTCTTGTGTATTTTCCTCCTAGTCAAGAAGAAAAAAAATTGCACACAGCAAATATGAAATGTGCCCTGATGCACCATGAGGCATTTTGAGATTAAACTTCTCTCGCAACAAATATCACCAGCTTAATATATGCAAGTCTGAAGGCAACATTCCAACGCAATTCAGGCTAAATTTAATAACATATATTTATCCAAAGCAACCTGCAAATGAGCAACACCACCGGCAATTTATCATAATTGTACAGTTTCAAAAAGCTCAATCTTGTTCAGCTGCACATGAGTGATTTGCAAGTGCACATGAATGAGTGGGCGAATTATGGACCAATTGCCACCTGTCAACTAAACACAAATATTCCACAATGACAATGACTTGCGAATTGTGATCCATAAACCAAATCTGAGAAGAGGGCGAATGTTCTTTTTTTTACACACTTATTGTTCACTGTTTGCAATAAAAAAGTGATTGAAAGGCAACAGAATACCAAGTAGGACCAGGAACAGCACAGCACTATAGAAACTTCAGCTCCATCTGTTTTAAACAAAGACAGGCAAATGAAAAAGCTGTGTTTTACATGCTTTTTTTATATGGAAGATAAAAGAGTGCTCTGGAAAGACTGCTCTCTGAATTTGACAAACCTGACAATTTTGCACCAAATGGATTATTAACAGCTGGGAAATCCACAATGCACTCGCTGGCCTCACTTTGCCCTAAAACTAACCCTGAAGAAAATTAAAGTCTTTTCCAAAAAACAGCTTCTGCTCCAGCGCTCTCCAGCCCCCTGCATGTCCTGCCATCTGTAGGTGTTAGTACAGCAGTAGACGCAATATTTAACCCACAGTTGACCTCCATTATATGACTTTTTTCACTCCACAATACACTTTCCATTTGGTATTTTACATTGCCTTCAACCGTTTTTATACTGGTCTAATGGTATTTTCTAGTGGTATCTCTTAACCCTACAGCAAACCCCCACCATTTGTCCTTTTTTAGAGATAATATTTAGTATTATTTTGCTAACACAATGGCTCAATTTAGGGTTTACTGTCATTATGGGAGCATTTGGTCTCCTCATATTGATGCATAGATGTATAACACAGTGTCTTCATGTTGCGTCAAGTGTTGGCATGCTGTTTTGCTTTGTCGTTCCACCCGAGTCTAAGAGTAAAAAGTGACTATTTTACAAGGTGACAATTTCATATGAATTTGTTTGAGCTGAATCATACAAAAATTAGCAAGAAAATAAGCATGAACCCCAGAACCGGGGACGTAATCATATCGTACAAATGAGATTGTAGAAGTTTATATAAATTAGCCACCAATTCATCGAAACCTAATGTCATGGTCGTTCCTTTTGGTCGGATGTTTGGTCCCAAAATCAAGCCTCTGAATCCCGGTACAACAGCAGTTCTCAAATTTTTTAACTCCTCACTGTCAGTGACAATGACAATGTTCAACATCCCACTAAGATAACTCTGGTAATTCCGCTATAATTACAAAGCCCTTCATTCTCAAACTTTTTAATTTACAGAAACTACAGGATCAGCTTCAATATATTCAAATAAATAAATAAAATAATTACAATAATTATAATATAATATATAACAATTGAAATCATTACAGAAATATCATAATTTCAGATGTTTGAATATATAAAAAGTTTTTTACTCACAAATAGCAGCTGAAATATATATATGGGTCCTTTGCATAACTAGAAAATTATATTATTCATTATAAAAATTTCCAAGACTTTTTGTGGTTTTATACATTTTCATGACCTTTCCAGGATTTACAAGACCATCACTTTTAAAATAAGGCTTCCTCATGTATACAAGCAAATCCTGGTTCCTAAATGAAATGACAGTTGTTGAGAGGGTGAATTAAAATAAGATTTTATTTTTTAACTGTTTTAGCTTATTTTAATAATTGTTTTGTCTTATTTTAAATCATTTTAGTCATCTTAAGGTCCCTTTGGAAGTTTGCGGAGGCCCCAGAGTGGGTCCCGGACCCACAACTGTACAGTCATTCATTGCTAATCAATCAGCCATACCTGTAGGAGCTGCCAGAGGTGACTTCTCGTTTGATCTGCCGGTTGAGAGCATCCACAGCTGCCCTCCCTTTACCCTCTGTAGTGGTGGTGGCATCCCCCACGCTCTGCCCCTCCAACTTCACGCCAGCTTTGTTTTCAGAAACCACACTCGCTTTCTTGGCTTGCCTCTTTTTCCTTTCACTAGACAGGATCTCCTTCTCTTGCACCTTGTCAGCAACCTCACTCTTTTCCACCCCATTGTCCATCGTCTCTGAGGAGTGTTTGGATCTGTCAGGGATGCGGTCACTGCCCGCTGAGATGGTCGGAGAGGGTTTGGGGATCCAGGGATGATCTCCCCTCTTTGGGATAGGCCAGGGTTTGAAGTCCTTCTGATACTGGGTCTCGTTGTTAAAGGGAACCTCGGGGCCATGGTACTCGTTTTTGGGCTTGCAGCTGGGCTCCGGACGAACTTTCCAGTGTTTAAAGTCCTGGCGCATCACAGATCCTGAGATGTTCTCCTCCTGGGCTGGAGGTCCTTTGGTCACCGCGTCGTGGTCGTTGTGAAGCGGCTGCGTTTCTATGGCGACCTTCGGCGCGGGCTGCTGCAGGTGAAGATGCTGCATTTCGGACACGTCTGAGTATTTGGTGAAAACCAGCGGCACCGCAATGTCGGCCTTGTCCAGCTGGTTCCAGAACCGAGCCATACAGCAGGCTCTGGAGATACAGGGCCATGCCATGATGGTTTGCCAACGTCTTACCTTGAGTTATGTCAATCTCTTCCTTTTCTCAAAGGTGTTTTTGTATTCAGTTTGTGGAACTAAACGCGCTCTTGAGCCTCGCGGGAGGAACACAAAATGTCCGATTCGCAATGTTTTTCCTTAAAACGATGCTGTCAAAGATGACAGGACACAAATCCAGTGTAAAAGAGGCATTACGGGTTCTTGAGGGTTTTTTTTTACCGGTGAAATATTCTGGTTTGGCTCCGTCCTGATCCCCTTCTCGTTAGAATACGAGAATTTGTTGAGACACAGCAGCCCTCCCGCGAGCCTCCTCCGCTCAGCATCCATAGAGAGGAGCTGAATCACCTGCCACTGTCATCATCACGCAACGTCTGCAGTGGGCGGAGTCACGCTCGAAACCCCGCCCACTAAAGTAGAGTCCAGAGGATATCGCTGTTGGAAATCAGGAGGGATGCTCAAAAACATGTTATACTTACTGATAATGAACTGCAGATTCAGAATTAACCGTTTTAAATTCGTTCATTTTTATTCACATGGCTTTCCACTATAGGTTTTTTTTAAATTGTGAAATACATTATTATTAAAATAGGATTAATTATTATTAAATATAATATTTGTTCAAGTAACACTTTAAAAAAAATACATATATTATAATTATTCTTTAGGGTATATCGTTTTACAGTTTTTGAAGGAAGTTTCTTATGCTCACCAAGGTTGTATTTATCTTAAAATAATAATAATAATAATAAAAAAGTAAAAATCAGTTTTTTTTAAATCAGTTTCAGTATATTATGTATAATTATATTATATGTAACAATTTAAATAATTGTAGATGCTTAAATTCTATAATTTCAATCACAGTGAGAGTAACAGTAACAAGAAGAGCGAATGATTATTTATTTATTTATTTTTCTAAAAAACAGCCATTTCCACAGCAATTCCTGACATAATATTCTAGAGCTTGTCATAAAGAGAAAATTACGTTAATTCAAAAAAAATTCCATACATGATCATCATACTTTTAAAATTAGGCTTCATCATATATCCAAGTCTGAGGGTACTCCTGGTTCTTAAATAAAATGACAGAGCACGTTCAAAAAATAAATAAATAAATAAATAAATTCTATTTTAATATAATTTAAATGTAATTTATTTCTGTGATGCAAAGCTGAATTTTCAGCAGTGATTATGTATTAATGCATTTAATATGCTGATATAGTGCTCAAGAAATGTTTTGAAAAATATTGAAAATATTGGATTCCTTGAAAGTACAGAAAGAATAGAAAGTACAAAACACAGATTATATATATATATATATATATATATATAATTTGTAAAAGTTTATATATAAAACATTCTTGACATTTTTTAATGTGCTATATACATGACCAAATATTCATATTTAATAGAAATAATAATCAGCTCTATTTTAATAATAATGTATTTCACAAATTAAAAAAAAAAAACCATATATATCATCCTCATGCATAACAAATAAACAATTTCAATGTAGATTATTTGAATAAACACACGCGTGCGCACACACATATAACATTATGCATATAAGCTCCTTTTATTAATGCACATATTGTAAGGCCTAATTTTGCACAGCCCTTTGTCTCCGGGGTCAAAAGTCTCATTGGTGTAATATCAAGGTACTCTTGGTCTATAATCCTATCACTTGGAGTGAATTTATCAGATAAGGTAGCTGATGAAAGGAGGAGGAGAGCAGACCGAGACACGGTGTCAGACTTTGACCCCAGAGTGGAGATCCTAGCGCTGTGCTGATCTCTCGGCCTCTCGCCGACTCTTGCTGTCTTCTGGTTTAGACATGAAGATTTATTTTGCTCCAGCTGATGTGCCTCTGGTCAGGAGGATCCAGACTGCTATCGTACTGCAGTTTGTCTTCTCGTTCCTGGCGCTCGGTAAGTGCATGTGCTTTTGTTATAGTCTCTTTGCAAAGCTATCATGTGTTGACCTTGAATGAGATCTAATCACAGTCTGTCTTCTGTCTCTTACACATACTGCAATAGTGATAGCATTTTAAGGTCAATTATATATACTTAAACTCAAACTTCACACAGTTTAAAGAGATACTCAATATAAACCCTTTTACAATCTTGGATAAAGTGTTTTTAATTTAAGAAAGATATCGCAGCTTTATAGATGTTCTGCATTTAGATTCGTCCATTGGCTCTTGTGTTTTAAAGGTAATGGGAGCAAGAATATAACCTCACACAAATGCCTCTTTCTAGAAAACACATCGCTATGTTTTGAAAAAAGCAGGAAAATGTGTTCTTGCAAATGTATTTTGTTCTGTCTATGGCTATGTAGGCCTTTATCAAAGCACCAAGATAGGTCGAAACCTCCAGGTCAAAGTGTTTGGTTGGAAAGATCCTGATTGAAAATATATTTGTGCTGATGTGTTTTCTTTCAGTCTGTGCATTTGTGTCTAATGCATCTATGTGTTTATTATCATTTTTGCAGCCCCCATCTGTATTATACTGTTCCTCTTCCTTCTCTTCACTCGTTTCTGGCTCGTTAGCGTGCTTTATGCCATCTGGTGGTACATCGACTGGGACACACCTTTACGAGGAGGTAGAAAAGTGCACTTTCTGCGCCGAACGCGCATATGGGAGTACATGAGAGATTATTTCCCTATAAGGGTGAGTGGGCGGATCTAGTGAAGCACAGCAAAACTGTTTTGACCTTTTAAATAGGATTTTTGTCATATGAACTACCTTAACTTTTGGCCAGTCAGTTCAGAGAGCCTATTTGTCTTAGAATGACATCGAACGACATTATATGTATCAACAATGGCTTTCTTTGTTGTCATTCGTTTTGCTCTCTATCAGTTTCAATCAACAAAATTCTGCATAATAGTTCTTTTAGAAAATAAAAAAAAACACGTTTTTGCTGCAGGGAGAAAAACAAGGCTGAACCATTTAGACGAACAGATAAACAGTGATTTGCAGGCCTAAATAATGAGAGAACAATGTAACACTGCCATCTAGTGCCTATTCATTGTCTGAAAATGGTGCCAAGTCCAGCATCCATACCTTTCTGCAGAATTTTAATAAGCTCATGTTAGTATTTAATATAGTGTCTTGATTTGCTTATTATAAAAATATCATTGTGTTGCTTAATATAAATATCTCAAAATAATCTTTTACACACATTTTAAATTGCTACACATTATTCTAGGAAAAGAAAAAAAGCATCAGAATGATTGTATTCCTGTGTTGAAGTGAACATTACATTAATTTAGTAAGATTTTGATTTATTCACTTATTTATTTATTTTTTTTGAAAGAAATGAATACTTTTATTCATCAAGGATCCTCTGAATTGATCAAAAGTGACAGCAACTTATACATTTTTATTTAAAGTAAACGCTGTTCTTTTGAACTTTCTATTCAAGTATTCTTGAAAAGAAATCTTTGTACAAACCCAAACTTTTGAATAGTATAGTGTGTATTTTTCATGCATCTGAGGTTTAATGTTGAGTGCACCATAATATTCAGTAGAGAAAATGTATACTGCAGATTTTGTTTTTAAAATAACTTGTAAATAACTTTTTGGAATACTTTTTGTATTTGGAACGTTTAAATTAAACTGATAAGTATTAGAGTATTTTAGTGGCCAACCTCGCTATACTTTGGACTCTTGTCAATCTTGATGAAAGGTTTTGTTTTTCTCAACAGTTAGTGCCACATCAAATCTACGCTGAAATGTTATCGCTTTGGTAGTTGAACCCTTGATCCACTAATGTGTCTTATCTGTCTATAATGACAGTCTTTTCACCTTTTGAACAACCTAGATGGCACGTGGCCTCAGAAGACACTGTGTTCAGAGTGAATAAGTAACTTTAAACACTGTGGGGGGTTTAAACCCTTGTTCAACACAAGGGTCATGGCCATGATCTTGAAGGGAGACAAAAATACCCATCTCTATCAAAACAACTTAACAACAACTTAAGAAATCAATGTAATGATTATATATGCTATTTTAATTTCGTATAAAGGTTTTGTAGTTTCTTTTTCATTTAAGTTAGTGAGTATTTAATGGGCTTTATATAAATCATATGAGCTCAACCAAATTTTTTCTAGGAAAATTTCCTTTTCGTCAGTTGACCGTACAAGTCTGGGTTTGTCCCAGGATTCGCAGGAAGCACAACATATGACTAAATGCGTCATTAGTATTAAACAGGCCCTATAGCTAAACAGAGCATTTGTATTCAAAGTGAATAATCGATTAAGATGAAACCTTGCTTCAACCACCGGTGCAAATTTTGCCTTATCCTTACAAAACCTCCTA
>JAFVLL020003761.1:37824-57640 GCA_021397915.2 Tor tambroides
TATATTAACAGTAATTGAGTCACCAAAGGCTGCAAAATACAAGAAAAGGCCCTCACCCTGTGGCGCAGTCAGCTTCAGAGCACAGCACAGAAGAGAATGAGCTCCATGTGACTGTATTCTACAGCCAGACTGAAGAAACAGATACCTTCGTGCTTTACGAATTCAACATTCTGGACAGAATGAAGCGTGTATAAAATACATTCAAGGCTATTTACATGATATGGTATATCAGCGGTAAAGACGCAGTGGAACGGCTGTGTCGATCAAGCTCATTCATGGAGAAGATTCTCACTGCTTTCTAGTGCTACAGAATGCTAGTAGCACACACCACGAAAGATAAAAAGATTACAGCTGAACTCAAATAGAATAGCATGCTATTCTTACTATTCCTGTCATATATAAAGATATTTAGTATTATAAAATAGGAGTAGTACTATTCTAAATTCAACCAGGGTAGTGCCGTATTTAATTTCTGACAGGAATGAAAATGAGGCTGTGAGGGATAGAATGGACTGTGCTGTTGTTTAACAGCATACTGATTGTTCAGTTGACAAAAAAAATTCAATGTGACGTCTAACCAAAGTCTTTTGCCAATCTGAGGTTACTTTATTTACAAGCAGTCAAACTGCATTTGTATCAAAGTGTTTTATTCACATTTCACAAATGAAAACACAATTTATTGAGAAATAATAAATGCAATTATTCCTAAACTTCATAAACACATGGAATTTGATTTAGTTAATCTTGTTAGATCCAAAATGTTTTAGCCGCTAGCACTAGATCATAGTTGTCTGTTACCACTTGTTTTTGAATATGAAAAGGGGATAAGATCGCTTAATTTCTTCAATCTGGCAACAGATTACAGAATTACTGTGCACCGATTGGTCAAACAGGACAATGAGATCACATACTTGACATACTGAAAATGGAGAAGACCTCAAGGGATGAGACTAGAGACAGAGAGAGGATTTGCCAAGGGGAGGTACATGGTAAAAAAAAACAAACAAACAATGCAAAGCATGATCTTACACAATGCACTCCCATAATGCCAGCAAATGAAGACATTTGGATACTAAAATGAATGCCATTCAGTCCTATGAACTACCAACATCTTTGTTCTTCCATCACAGACTGACATGAATCTGCGACAGTGTCATGTCACATGCAAAGCCACGATTATGTGCTGTTACATAAGGCCTGATCAGATTATATCTAAAAAGATTCCACTGCCAACAAAAAAATCATCTCTGTGAATGTATCAGCATTAAACTTTAAAGGGATAGTCCATCCAAAATTTAAATTCTATCATTTACACACCCTAAAGTCATTCCAAACATGACTTTATTTCTTTCTTCTGCGATATAACGGTTTTTGTCCAAATTTGGAACACCATTTGGGTGAGTAAATGATGACAGATTATTTTCCCTTTAAGTTAGGTTTAAGTTTGCATTATAGGCTCACAACCTCTAAGGTGACTTGACTCAGAGATTGTGATGAGGGCTTGTATGCCAATTTCGTTACGAAGTAAATGTCACATGAAATTTCCTCTTATACATACACGTGCATCTTGGGAAGTGGCCTTTTTGGAGCCAACAAAACAAACAAAGGTGACATGATCATGCAGTCGAGAGTAAACAAACAACATTCCAAACAGACCGCATTCGACTTACCATTACATCAAGGGACACATGATAACAAACAGAACAATTAGTCAAGAATACAGGTCATGTCAGTCATTGAACAACAGGGGGGATGCAGGAGCAAAACAAAGCAGGAGACACTCTGGGAAAAGTCATTAATAATTAATAGGTTGAATCTGCATTCACATAAAGAAGGGCTTTGATTTTAAAGCTGGCTAATCTATTGGCCTTTTGAGTTCTCTCTACTTTTGGGATCCCCCATCTGTCTACCTCGGGGGGCTCCCTTAGGGGGGATGGGAAGTGTGCATGTGAGAGAAAAAAAAAACAGTTGGGCAGAGTGGAAGATATAATGTTAAATGTTGTGTTGTGATCCTTACATATTTTATGGTGCAAGATGGAACAGAAGTTCTCAAAACCAAACAATGCATAAACATATTTTAGTTTATAATAAATTAAATTTCTACCGGTTTGCACATAAAATCACAGTGAACATTTAAATCCTATTCTATCCAAAGACAAATTTACAGTACATCCCATAATGCAATATCATGTTACAGTAGTAATCCAGTTGGTTTTGTAAGCAACAAAGTGGGCCAAAACCAGGCCTTATTATTGTATGACCTTAACCAATGTTTTTTGGGAATACTGATGTTCTATTTGGAGATATCCTGTTCCTGTCATGATTCAAAAACATTTTCATAATATGGAATGGTTCTCAAGAAAACAAATAGAATAATTCAAATCATCACAGCACCAAAGTGATTTGAGATCATAACATATCACTTAGGAGCTTGGGGTGTTCGCTCAATAAAATGACAACATAAAACAGGCAAAGCAAGCAGATTAACATAGTCTTAAAACCAAAGATGCACATTTATCAAAGATTTTTGACTGAGAAATTGGCCTTTGTGTTTTCTATGTGTCACATAATTTACATAAACATGTTTTCAGAAGCATAAATTGGATATAATTGGCTTCATTGTAAAACCCTTGATAAATGAAACCCACCAGTCTGTGCATCTGATGGTACGTACATACAGAGCCATTGGCTCCATGCAAGATAAGAGCATCCACTGGCCAACCAGTAGAGTGGTTGCCATGGAAACCTTGTCGTGTGATGAGGAGAGTGGGTGGAGCTATAGTAAATGCAAACGCTTTGATATCACTGAGTGAGATTGTGAGGCAAAAGAGGAGAAAACGTCAAATCCAACCCTGAAAATTGAGTAAAATCAGCCCACTGACCTCTTAGAGAAAAAGAGAGAGTGAGAGAAAGAGAGAAAGAGAGGTGGGGGTATTGGAAATATATAGTGAGGAATATACGAGAGGTGCATCGGATAGAAAGAGAGAGAAAGAGAGAGAGAGAGACAGAGGGGCAGCAATGGACAGAACAGTAAAGGAATGAGAACCTCTTATTAAATAATTTTGCAGCCTTCGTTCTGCTTTCACCCTTTCAGGAAGAGATTAAATGAGAGAAGAAGTGCAATGGTTTTTACTCTTTCGCCTCAGCCAGTTTGTTGTTGATCTCTTTACTTTTCTCCTTGTCGCCCTGCGCCGCTCTGCCCTCCGGCTGGTTCTCGGAGCTCTTCTTCTTCGAACCGCGCACAGAAGTCACCTGCTTCTCCTTGGACTTCTTCAGCGGTTTGCCAGGTGTGGCGGATGTGCTCTTTTTGGGTTTGGAGCGAGGAAGACTGGTTTTCTCCACCTGTATAACACATAAAATAGAACACAAATGGTATTTTACTACAATTACGTGACTAGGGCTGGGTGGTTTTGCGTAGCCAGACCTTCAGACTGACGGCAGAAGGTCCGGGAACCTTGGCTGCTTTGAATGGTCAAGGCCCGCCCAAGAGGCCATATGACAGGTCAAGCAAGTTGCATTTTGTGCCACGTCATGTTTATCGGCGTGAAAAAGTTTCCACAATAACAGACTGGTGTGTAAAACTCTTGGACATATTTTAAAGATTTTATACCGCAAACTTTAAATATTTCACATACTTTTGAAAGTCTAGCATTAAGTTGATTCTGATAAGCGCTCATCGTCACATTTGTAAACACGACAGCTTTCTTCTTTCGTGAGGGGGTCTGGCGTCACGGCATCTTTGTTTCCAGGCGGAACATCAACGAACGCTACACATGCGTCTCCCAGTAATCCTGCATAATTCAACCAATCCGATGATGACTTAGAAACTCCCGAAGTATTTACAATTTTGTGTGCGATATGCATCAGACGTTCAGCCAACGGTCCGTGGGCGTGACGTCTAAGGGTGAGACTAAGGGCTGGGTATCATAAAATTTTTCCGATATCCATACCGATACCGATACCTTGATTTTGATACCGGTTCCTGAACAATACTTTTTTGATACCAATTTTATGAAATTCTTTTTGACAAGACTACATTACACACTACCTCACAAAACTTATTTGGTTTGGGCTTATCGGTTTTTCAGCTTGTTGATGTTTTTTACGGACTCAAAAACTCATCTCCTGAACCACTGCACAAAGGAACAAATTATATGACTAAAACACACATTAGATCACAATTGGGAGTGCATGAATGGTCACGTAACATGGGTTTTCAGTCTTGTAGTGTGGACAGAAAAACGCACTAGTGTAAACGTAGCCTTACATCTATGGGGGTTTACATGCACACACACTACAGCCTCACATGTGAGCCACATCTCTGGGCGTTACTGGCGTAAACTAAGGTTTACAAGATCAATCTCTTAGGAATTGAAATTTGGTACCAAACAAGAAGACATTTTTCGATACACGATGGTATCGAGGCAATTTGGTCAAAGGCTAAAAGTATCGATGTTGTTCAAAAATAGCTGGCCATAAAGTCACATAGTATACTGATCTCAAAACGAGCACTGTTTGCAAAAATACTAATTAGCCATAGTGTCAGAGTGACTATGATGATATTGTAAAGCTAGTCAGCTCAGTATAATAAAACAAAGAGCTGATGCTGATTCACTAAGACACTCAAAGCTTGAGGCAAAAGTTATGTCAAACAAATCTGAAAAAGTACTGCTGAGAAACAAAAAACTGTTGTTCAGTTATTTTCCAGCCACTGAGCACATAAATTGCTGACATCAAGTTACTGAACCCAATAATTGATTTCCAGCCTTCTGCAACAAAAACACACTTACAAAAAAGAATGTAACCAAACATTCAAAAATTAGGGGAGAATTAAGGTCATTATCATTGAAAGATCCAACTTCTGATCTAAATATTGTATTACTTAACTTCCACACACAGGCTCGTACCTTACTGCTCTCTCTGTAAGGCTCATGGTACAGTGTGCGTATCCTCCTCCTCTCCAAGGCCTTGTTGTCATCCGGCTGCTGAGAGGCCTGGTAGGCCCTGTAGGTGGCGCTGTAGCTGGTCTCCAGATCAGTCTTCCCATCAGGAGGCTGATACTGAGACTTGGCCCTGATGAGCTTCACAGGTTTCACGTCTGTGTAGGCTTTGTACTCAGTCCTGACATTCAGAAACAGATAACATCAAAATTATTGGAAAATTGAGTGTAGTGGGTGATTCAACCAATACATATTGAATTTCAAGACCACATTGAACAGAGTATGACAGAAATATTATCCTTAAAGTCCACCATTAAAACGGAGTTGGGGAATTTATTTGGAAAAAATCATGACCCCTGTTTTGTTTCAGCCAATAGGCTATAGTTTCACAGTTTGCAATTTGTTAGTCTGTGACATGTGGGGGTGGGACATTCTCATTCTAGAGAGCATTTGATTGGCTAAACCATCCAAGTCTAAGATGAGTCATCAATATTTTTGATCCATTTTTCTTCTGAATAGAAAAGCATATATCATAGGCTAGTCACAAAACTTGATTTTTAATTTTACTTGGTCAACAATAGCTGTTTTCCATGCTATTTTTAGGTTCTGATAGAACAAACACATCAAGAAAACGATTTAAAACTACATCAAGCCTCTATCACATACAATACAAGAAAGACTACATATAGAACAACTACTTGGTACTGCTATATATAGACACTGCATAATAAATCTAGATTGATATACACCCTCCATAATACAGAGACCATCCCCCCCAGAGAGTTTTTCCTGAGGCAGTGGCCCCTCCTTTAAGATGAGTAATGAGTCTTTATTCATTGAGATGACACAGACGAATGGTATATACTTCACGGGTATGTGCATTGCAGATTACCCAACATGCAACTTATCCGCAGTGCATCTAACACACCTGCACACATACAGACAGAACTCTCTCACAGAGACCAGCACAGAAGAGACGTCTCAGACAAACTCTGATTTTAAATAATCATAACTGATTAACTAATGAGTCACCCACACCAGTTTGTGCACTTGTTTTATAAATTTTATAAATCTCAGATCTGAATCATGATGTCTTGTGAGCATATTTTACTCTAGCTGAGGATTTCTGAGCAATGATGGAATAATGGATATTCATTGTAAATATTTACATGATATTCATTTTCAGGACTGGAAAACATAGGCCTAATTTTAAAATTCCCTTTTGACCTCTCTCTCTTTCTGTTTGATTCTGTAACATTACAGACTCAGAGGGGTAGGGAGTATTGATTAGGATTGACAGGATGGGAAGAGATGGGAATGCCAGGCAGAGTAAACCACTATCAACCCATTAGATCAATTAGTTGCTTTAGTTTATGTGAGTAAGAAGCAAATTAATACATCTCTGTATGAAACAGAATCAACCATTCTGACATATTAAGATAAGGCCTAAAAAAAGCTAGGAGAACATTTGATATCACACACTGTTCTACTGGAGATGAGATTAGATAACATTACTAGATCAAACTCCTGTACACTCAGAATGAGGAAGGATTCGAAACAGAAAGGGCCCATTAGTATGTGACCAACAAGCTGATGAACAAAAGTCATGGGACAGCATGTGGGGGAACATTAACCCCCTCAGAGAAAACAGGGGATAAGAAAATCATGCCCCATGTCAAGGAAAATTTCAGGTTGAATACAAGTGAATCTCTATCAACAGCAAAAATATCAGGAAATAATTCACTCTCAGAATCTCAGGTTGTAAAAATGTCAAACAAAAACTACGATTTGCTTTTCAAATGCCTTTTTTGTATCAATTTTTGTTGTTAGAGTTGACCCAAACCCAAACTTTCCATCTTAAATTATGAAAAATCTGTATAAAAATATTAATAACTGCATTGAAAATAGTATATTTAAAAGCTTTTAAAACTTTTAATATCTTTAAAAATTTAGTTCCATGGATAGTTCACCCAAAAATTTAAATTCTGTCATTAATTACTAACCCTCATGGCCTTCGTTTATCTTCGGAACACAAATTAAGAAATTTTTGATGAAATCCGAGAGCTTTCTAACCCTGCATAGACAGCAACACAACTGACATGTTTGAGGCCCAAAAAGGTAGTAAAAAACCATTAAAATAGTCCATGTGGTTCATCAGCATGTTTTGAAGCTACGAGAGTACTTTTTGTGTGCAAAGAAAACAAAAATAACGACTTTATTCAACAATTTCTTCTCCTCCCTGTCAGGCTTCGATGTGTGTTCACAGAAAAGTATTCTCATAGCTTCATAACATTACAGTTGAACCTCTGATGTCACATCATGGACTATTTTAATGGTTTTTTACTACCTTTCTGGGTCTTGAACGTGTCAGTTGTGTTGCTGTGTCTATGCAGGGTCAGAAAGCTCTCGGGTTTTATCAAAAAATATCTTAACTGGTGTTCTGAAGATGAACGAAGGTCGGGTTTGGAACGACATGAGGGTGAGTAATTAACAACAGAATTTTCATTTTTAGGTGAACTATCCATTGTGTGTTAAGGATACATTAAAAGCTAGCTAAAAAAATTAGCCTAAGCAAGGATCATGTACAAACATCATGTATTCCTGATAAATTGTTCTTTGGGAACATGAATCTGACAATACTGCTGGTGTTTTGATTTAAAGGGAGGCCTCCCTTCTCTCCCTGTTGAGAGCACAGGGGAGAGGAAAGAAAGAAGTGAAAGTTGTTACATAAGACAAATGAAGTCCAGTCAGAATGCTTGAAACGGCAGCACAAAAGCAGCTCACAGAAGTCCAAAGCCACAGGCACCAAACACTCACAGGACAAACATAAAAGAAGAAGGGGGAGGAGTCAGAGTTTATACAGCAACACACAAACATATAGAAAAAGACAGACAGAGAATGAGAAAGACATAAAGACAGAGAGAGAAGGCTCTTACACACACACACACAATAGGACTCCCAACAATGAGCTTAGTGTGCTTATTGTAAATGAGTGCTTGGTACCAGCTGTCAAATCATTCATTTGATAAATGGCATCAACCCTGTTCTACAATGCTACTTTACACCAGATTTTTTTCTAATCTAACAGAATTAATTTAATGGAAAAGCACAGTATTTATTCAAATGGGCTCACACATTTAATTAACTGCTGTCACCAAAAGTCATCTGTAGATTTGAGCATACAGTGGGGTTGATACCTCTTCCTCTCCCCAGGCACTGAGCTTTTGTGAACAGCCTTGTCACTATGGTGATATGCTGGCACTAGAGAATTGTGTGGTGGGGAGCCAGAGCAATGCATCATGGGTAGACTTGGCACATTGGAGTAACGTGGTGTTTAACAGAAGCATGTAAAGCTGTTTTGCTTTTTATTTGGATCCAAAAACAACATCCTGATTATTTTGATGTAGTCTAGACCTGTTAGATGGCAACACAGCACTTGATGCCACCAAAAATAGACAGCATATTTGAATGAATGAATACGGTAAAACTTATTCATTTTATTAATCCACCAGCACTGCAAATAATTAGATGTGCAATTGCTTAGTTGATAATTTAATGTAATTTTTATTCTAGTAACAGCCTCGCTGTCAGATCAATAGGTTTCCTGCACCCTGTGGCATCATCTTGGTGCTGTACCTCCAGCATGACATATTCCTTCTGACATTCACTTTGGACTCCAAGTGAATCCCAATGAGATTAGCCCTGTAATACTGCCCTGTAAGGCAAAACTCTCTCTTATTTCTCTCTCTCTCACTCTCCCTCTTTGCTGCTTCCTCTGTTATACTTATCGATTGCAGTCTCTGAATGGGTACAGTGCCTTCAAGTACTGCACTACACAAGAAAAGGAAGGAAAGGCATAAAAGTATGTTAATTACTTATATAAGAAACAATTAATGGAACATGGAAAAGGCATATATATATATATATATATTTTTTTTTTTTTTCATATTACAATATATTTTATCTTATTTTCCCTAGTATTAAAAAGCGCTGTGCTATTTATTGTATTATTATATTATATTATATTGTATTATATTATATTATATACTTGCCCTATAAGTATTACTTATATACTATTCTAGTACTTATTATTTGAATTACCTTTTATTTTATATTTTCAGATTTCATTTTAATTTTCATTTTAGTAATTTTATGTGCTTATGCCATTTTCTTCTATTTCTATTTACCTTTGATATTTCAGTTTTAGTTTTGGTCATTTTAATACTTAAACCTCTTTTTTCTAATGTTCATTTAATCTTAAATTAAATCTAATATTAATTGATTATTAATAGTTTTAGTTAGCAATAACAACAATGAATCAGAGGTATGGTGTTCTGTTTTAAAGTCAACAATGTAACAATAACAACCCTAAAATAATTAATAAATATAAAATAAATGCTAAACGCTTAAGCTGCAAAAAAAAAAAAAAAAAAAAAATCAATCAGCTATTCCCAGATTTTGCACACAAAAATCAGAGATAAACTGCAGACCAAAGCATATTGATCTACAGTGAGAGAGAGAGCGAGAGACACTAGAGAGATAAATGAAGCAAGCAACTTCCTCTCCACCGCATCCTGTCAAAACACACCTGTGATTTCTCTGGCTTAAAATAAAGCACCACAGAATGCTTTTTACGGGCTTTTTACAGTAAGAGGATCATTTTTGATATCCAGTTTCATCAGCTTGTGTCATAAAGCTTAAGCCCAGTCACTGCTTTGTAGCATGACATAGCAACAAAGCAAAACTCTGGACTAAACATGAGATTAAGTCAAACTAATCCTGAGCTTTTCCGTTTAAAGAATCGCCCTATAACAATCCATGCATGCACTGAACTGATGACACTGTATTTTGTCCTCTTGTGTATTTTCCCCCAAGTCAAGAAGAAAAAAAATCCACACAGAAAATATGATGACGCACCATGAGGCATTTTGAGATTAAACTTCTCACACAACAAATAACACCACCGTAATAAGTCTGAAGGCAACATTCCAGCGCAATTCAGGCTAAATTTAATATATTTATCCAAAGCAACCTGCAAATGTGCAACACCACAGGCAATTTATCATAAAGCTCAGTCTTCTTCAGCTGCACATGAGTAATTTGCAACCGCACATGAATGAGTGGGCGAATTATGGACCAAATGCCACCTGTCAATTAAACACAAATACTCCACAATGACAATGACGGACTTGTGTATTGAGATCGAGAAACCAATTCTGAGAAGAGGGAGAATGTTCTTTCTTTACACATTTATTGTTCACTGTTTGCAATACAAAAGTGATTGAAAGGCAACTGAATACCAAGTAGGACCAGGAACAGCACAGCACAGCACTATACAAACTTCAGCTCCATCTGTCTTAAACAAAGACAGGCAAATAAAAGCAAATGAAAAAGCTGTGTTTTATATGCTAGAGCTGGAAAATAAAAGAGTACTCTGCAAAGACTGCACTCTGAATTTTACAAACCTGACAATTTTGTGCCACTTTCACAACAAATGGATTATTATTAACAACTGGGAATCCCACAATGCACTCGCTGGCCTCACTTTGCCCTAAAACTAACCCTGAAGAAAATTAAAGCCTTTTCCAAAAGCAGCTTCTGCTCCAGCGCTCTCCAGCCCCCTGCATGTCCTGCCATCTGTAGGTGTTAGTACAGCAGTATACGCAAGATTTAACCCACAGCTGACCTCCATTGTACAGCTTTTTTCACTCTACAATACACTTTCATTTGGTACTCAACTGTTTTTATACTGGTTTAATGATATTTTATAACTCTTAACCCTAAAACTAGCCCTTACTTAAACCATTTTTCCTTTTTTAGAGATATGATTTAGTGTTATTTTGCTAGCACAATTGCTCAATTTAGGGCATTTGGTCTCCTCTGTACACATTTACTGATGCTCAGATCTATAACAGTGTCTTCATGTTGTGTCAGGTGTTGGCATGCTGTTTTGCTTGGTCTTTCCACCCCAGTCTCAGAGTAAAAAATAACTATTTTATGAGTTTGATCTGAACTGTACAAAAATTAGCAAGAAAATTAGCATTAAGTCCACCCCAGAAACAGGGACGTAAGCAGACTGTACAAATGAGATGACACAAATGTACAAATCAGCCACCAATTCACCGAAACCTAAAATAGTTACGAATTGCCATGAGACCATGTTGGTCTTTCCAAAATCAAGCATCTGAGTACAACGTCCCACAAGATACTTCTGCTGTAATGACAAAGCCACTCAGTTTCAAACTTATTTATTTATAGAAACTAGGATCAGTTTCAGTATACTTAAATAAATAATTATACTGATTATTATAATATATAACAATTTAAATCATTACAGATACTTAAAGGTCATAATTTCAGATGTTTCAATAACTGAGTGAAATATTTTTACTCACAAATAGCAATATTTGAGACCTTGGCATAACTAGAAAATTGAATTGCCATGACTTTTTGTGATTTAATTAATTAACCCGTTCCAGGATTTACAAGACTTTTAAAACATTTCTAAATTTAGGCTTTCTCATAACTGTCCAATATAGTGGGAATCCTGGTTCCTTTATAAAACTATAAGATTAGATTTTTTTTTTAGCTGTTTTAGCTTATTTTAATAATTGTTTTGCCTAATTTTATGTCATTTTAGTCATCTTAAGGCCCCTTTGGAAGTTTGCTGAGGGTTGAGAACCACTGCTGTAATCAGTCAGCCATACCTGTAGGAACTGCCAGAGGTGACTTCTTGTTTGATCTGCTGGTTGAGAGCATCCACAGCTGCCCTCCCTTTACCCTCTGTAGTGGTGGCATCCCCCACGCTCTGCCTGTCCAACTTCACGCCAGCTTTGTTTTCCGAAACCACGGTTGCTTTCTTGGCTTGCCTCTTTTTCCTTTCACTAGATAGGATCTCCTTCTCTTGCACCTTGTCAGCAATCTCACTCTTTTCCACCCCATTGTCCATCATCTCTGAGGGTCTGTCAGGGATGCGGTCATTGCCCGCTGAGATGGTCGGAGAGGGTTTGGGGATCCAAGGATGATCTCCCCTCTTTGGGATAGGCCAGGGTTTGAAGTCCTTCTGATACTGGGTCTCGGTGTTAAAAGGAACCTCGGGGCCGTGGTACTCGTTTTTGGGCTTGCAGCTGGGCTCCGGGCGAACTTTCCAGTGTTTAAAGTCCTGGCGCATCACAGATCCTGAGATGTTCTCCTCCTGGGCTGCAGGTCCTTTGGTCACAGCGTCGTGGTCGTTGTGAAGCGGCTGCGTTTCCTTCGGCGCGGGCTGCTGCAGGTGAAGATGCTGCATCTCGGACACGTCCGAGTACTTGGTGAAAACCAGCGGCACCGCAATGTCGGCCTTGTCCAGCTGGTTCCAGAACCGAGCCATACAGCAGGCTCTGGAGATACAGGGCCATGCCATGATGGTCTGCCAACGCCTTACCTTGAATTATGTCAATCTCTTCCTTTTCTCAAAGCTGTTTTGTATTCAGTTTGTGCAACTAAACGCGCTCTTGTGTCTCGCGGGGGGAACACAAAATGTCCGATTCGCAATGTTTTTCCTTAAAACGATACTGTCAAAGATGACAGGACACAAATCCAGTGTAAAAGAGGCATTACGGGTTCTCGAGGGTTTTTTACCAGTGAAATATTGTGGTTTAGCTCCGTCCTGATCCCCTTGCGCTCGTTAGAATACGAGAATGTGTTAAGACACAGCAGCCCCTCCCGCGCGCCTCCTGCGCTCAGCATCCACCGAGAGCTGCACCACCTGCCGCTGTCATCATCACGCAGCGTCTGCAGTGGGCGGAGTCGCGCTCCAGTCCCCGCCCACTAAAGTACAGCACTATCGTTGTTGGAAATCAGGAGGGATGCTCAGAATTCAGTTAATGTTTACTTACTGATAATGAACTGAAGATGAATTTAACAATTTTAAAATTCATTGGTTTTCACATGACTTTCCACTGTAAAGCTTTTTTTTTTAATTGTGAATTACATTATTATTAAAATAGGATTAATTATTAGTAAATATGAATATTTGTTCAAGTAACACTTGAAAAAAATACATATAATGTAATTATTCTCTATATAGGCTATATAGTTTTTGAAAGAATCTCTTATGCTCACCAAGGCTGTTTTTATTTAATAAAAAACTGTGAAAACGGTATAAATCAGTTTTAATATAATCATATATGTGGCAATTTAAATAATTATAGGCACTTAAATTCCACAATTCCAAATGTTTCAATCACAATAACAGTAAGAGTGAATGATTATTTTTTCATTTATTTTTATATTTTTTCCCACCCAAAAACAGCAATTCCTGACAGAATATTCTAGAGCTTGGCATAACAAGAAAATTATATTAATTATAAAAAAATTTCCATTCATGATCATCACACTTTTAAAATTAGGCTTCCCCATGTATCCAAGTCTGAGGGTACTCCTGGTTCTTAAATAAATTGACAGAGCACATGCACAAAAAAAAACAAAAACAAAAAAAAACAGTACTTTTGTGAAATATTATTACAATTGACAATAACTTTTTCTATTTTAATATATTTTAAAATTTATTTATATGATGGTAAAGCTGAATTTCCAGCAGTAATTACATATTATATTTATTTAATATGCTGATTTGGTGCTCAAGAAACTTATTATTATCAATACTGAAAACAGTTTCTTTACAGATTCTTTGATATAGAAAGTACAGAAAGAATAGAAAGTTCAAAAGCACAGCATTTATTATTATATGTTATTTATAAAAGTTTATATATAAAACGTTCATGACATTTTTACATTTTTTATGTTATACATAACCAAATATTCATATTTAATAATATTAATAATTAATTTTATTTTAATAATAATGGATTTCACAAATAAAAAAACAACAACATATCATCCTCATGCTAAACAAATAAACAATTTCAATGTAGATTATTTGAATGAACACACATGCACACACACACACACACACACACACACACACACACACACATATTCATGCACACATACATATACAGCTATATAATTCAAAATAACATTATGCATATCAGCTCCTACTGTAAGGCCTAATTTTGCACAGCCCTTTGTCTCTGAGGCCAAAAGTCTTAATGGTGTAATATCAAGGTACTCTTGGTCTATAATCCTATCACTTGCAGTGAATTTATCAGATAAGGTAGTTGATGAAAGGAGGAGGGGAGCAGACCAAGACATGGTGTCAGACTTTGACCTCAGAGTGGAGATCCTAGCGCGGTGCTGATCTCTCGGCCGCTCGCCGACTCTTGCTGTCTTCTGGTTTAGACATGAAGATTAGTTTTGCTCCGGCTGATGTGCCTCTGGTTAGGAGGATCCAGACTGCTGTCGTACTGCAGTGGGTCTTCACTTTCCTGGCGCTCGGTAAGTGCATGTGCTTTTATTATAGTCTCTTTGCAAAGCCGTCATGTGTTGACCTTGAATTAGATCTATAATCACAGTCTGTATTCTGTCTCTTACACATACTGCAATAGCCACTGCATTTTAAGTTAAATTACATATACTTAAAGTCAGACTTCACACAATTTAAAGAGCTACTCAATATAATACCTTTTACAGTCTTGCAAGTCTGTAAATACCTTTACAGTGTTTGTAATTAAAGAAAGATTTTGCAACAAATCATCAAAACATCACTGTGTTTTGAAAAAGCAGGAAAACATGTTCTAGCAAATGTATTTTGTTCTCTCTATGACTATGTAGGCCTTTATCAAAGCACTAAGATATATTGAAACCTCCAGGTCAAAGTCTTCAGTGTGAAAGATCCTTTCTGTAAATGCATTTGTGCTGATGTGTTTTCTTTCAGTCTGTGGATTTGTGTCCAATGTAGCTATGTGTTTATTATCATTTTTTGCAGCCCCCATCTGTATTACACTGTTCCTCTTGCTACTCTTCACTCGTTTCTGGCTCATCAGCGTGCTTTATGCCATTTGGTGGTACATCGATTGGGACACACCTTCACAAGGAGGTAGAAAAGTGCCCTTTCTGTGCCAAATGCGCGTGTGGGAGTACATGAGAGATTATTTCCCAATAAAGGTGAGTGGGCGGATCTATTGAAGCATAATAAGCTATGTCTCTTGGCTGTTTTGACCTTTTAAATAGCATTTTGTCACTGAACTGTGTCACATGAACTACCTTAACTTGGCCAGTCAATTCAGAGAGTTGGGGTTTAAATTGTAGCCTAAAACACAGAATGACATTATATGCATCAACAATGTCTTTCTTTGTTGTCATTCGTTTTGCTGTCTATCATTTGCATCAACGAACATCAGCATAATAGTTCTTTTACCAAATGAAACCAACACATTGTTGCTCCAGGGAGAAAAACAAGGCTGAACCATGAACAGATAAACAGTGATTTGCAGGCCTAAATAATGAGGGAACAAGGTAACACTGCCATCTAGTGCCTATTCATTTTCTGAAAATGGTGCAAAGCCCAGCATCCATACCTTTCTGCAGAATTTTAAGAAGCTCATGTTAGCATTTAAAATAGTGTATTGTTGTGTTTAAAATATGATCTTTGTAGGAATGTATTTTAAATCTCTCAAAATAATCTTTTATACACATTTTAAAATGGCTGTACCTCTCACAAAACACATTATTCTAGAAAAAGAAAAAAGCATCGGAATGATTTTATTCCTGTTTTGAAGTGAACATTACATTAATTCAGTAAGATTTTTATTCATTCATTCATTTCTTTTTTGAAAAAATGAATACTTTTATTCAAGGACCCATTAAATTGATCAAAAGTGACACTAACTTTTACATTTTTACATTTCTATTTCAAATAAATGCTGTTCTTTTGAACTTTCTATTCATTAAGTATTCTTGAGAAGAAATCTTTGTACAATGTACAAAGATGCATGAAACTTGGTTTCATGCATCTGAGATTTAATGTTGAGTGCACTAACATTCAGTAGAGAAATTTATACTGCAGATTTTGTCTTTAAAGTAACATGCAAATAACTTTTTGAGATGTGTTTTGTATTTGGAAAGTTTCAATTAAACTGATAAGTACTACAGTATTTTAGTGGCCAACCTTGCTATACTTTGTACTCTTGTTGATGATGTTTTGTTTTTCTCAACAGTCAGCGCCACATCAAAACTACACTGATTTGATTAAATGTTATCGCTTTGGTAGTTGAACCCTTGATACACTAATGTGTCTTATCTGTATGTATCTGTCCATAATGACAGTCTTTTCACCTTTTGAACAACCGAGATGGCCTCAGAAGACACTGTGTTCAGAGTGAATGAGTAACTGTAAACACCGTGGGGGTCTTAAACCCCTGTTCAACACAAGGGTCATGGCCATGATCTTGAAGGGAGACAAAAATACCCACCTCTATCAAAACAACTTAGCAACTTATAGAATCAATGTAATAGTTAGGCCTATATGTTATTTTGATACCTTTGTAGATTCTTTTTCATTGAAGTTAGTGATTATTTAATGATGTTTGTATAAATCAAAACATCATTGAATTTTTGTCAATTCACCATACAGTCTGGGTTTGTCCCAGAATTCGCAGGAAGCACAACATATGACTAAATGCGTCATTAGTATTAAAGAGGCCCTGCTATAGCTAAACAGAGCATTTGTATTCAAAGTGAATAATTGATTAAGATGAAACCCTGCTTCAACCACCGGTGCAAATTTTCTCTTATCCTTACACAACCTCCTAATCTGAAAGCAGATCAGGGATCTTGGAAAAAGCAAACCTTTGCTCATGCACATGAATATTGAAGGTGACACTGTGGGAATTTAGTTTATTAAAAGAAAACTGTGTCCGAGTTATCAAGAACCTACCTCCACAAGTGCAATCTTAATAAATGTTGTGGTGAGAATAAATGTTATCTCATATAACACCCTTCAGTGACAACAGCGTGTGATTAGAGGCATCAATCGTTTACACTCCTAACCTGATAAAACCATAAATGTCAGCTGTGCAATGAGAGCTACCTTTACTTTATTTCCCATCCCTATATCTGGTTTGTTACTGTTAGCAATAGACATTTAGTTAGCAGTCACACAGTGGTAATATTCATGTGCAAAATAATAAGACCAATAAACAATGTGGTAGATAATGTTATATCGTTTGTGACGTAGGAATTCATTTGCCTAACTAGGTTGGCATTAATGACTGGCTACACTGTAAAAAAAAAAAAAAATTGAGCAAACTTAAAAATTTAAGGCAACCAGCTTCAGCAGATTTTTGAGTTTTCTCAACTTATTTTTTTAGGAGATTTTTGAGTTCTCTCAACTTTTTGTTGTATAAACTTAAAACAACAAGTTGAGAAAACTCAAAAATTGTATGGCTAAGCGACAAATAAATAAATACGTGGAATTTGAGCTGAAATTATTTTATAATTATACCTGTATATATTTATCTTAAGCCTTCAGCTAACAAAAATATAGTCCATTATAACAGTACAATACAACAGTTGGCTATGAAACAAGACTGAGCTACACTGCACTACTGTTTTTTGTATGTCAAGATGGATATCTTTGACCGCTGTGCTCTCGAATCACGTCTTTTGAAGCGTCTCGCGTTCTTAAAAAAGTTAAAGAAACCCAACTTTTTCTCTCTGTGTGAAGACGGCTGTGACTTTGAACTGACAATTTTCATATTTCTGAAGTAGCAAGCCTTGCTTTTGGTGGATAGGCCTGTGGAATGGATATTAAACCATCACTAAATGTATGAAAACGTGGTTTACACTGCCATGACAGTGCAGTTCATCTTTTTCTTAGAGAACAACTCTCCAACTGTTGTTGGAGATTCTGATTGTGGTTCTAGGAAATTCCTGGATTTGTTAATGTCAAGCCAAAGCTACCCCACCTCAAACACAAACAAATCTGGCTTGAGATTTGACTGCTGATTTTCTGTGTTGCTGATAAATAGCTTTAGTATTCTGTTGACGCTGTTGGTTTGGTGATTGGTGTTAACGGTTAAGTATTAACAGATCCTAGATCAGTGTGAAAGGTCATTATAAAGCCCTATACAGCACAGCACTGCACATGAACAGCACATGATCACTGACCTTAACAGCTGGCCTTTTGTAATAAATGAAAGGAACCTGATCAAACTTGTTTACATTCTTTAAATTATTTAACTTCTTTGTCTCTTTACTAGCTGGTGAAGACAGCTGATCTGGACCCTAGGAAGAACTATGTGCTGGGTTTCCATCCTCATGGTATTCTTGTGGCTGGTGCATTTACAAATTTCTGCACAGAGGCGACAGGTTTCAGCAAACTCTTTCCTGGACTGAGAAGCAGCCTTCTCATGCTGCCTCTCTGGTTCAGAGCCCCCTTCTTCAGAGACTACATTATGTCTGGAGGTCAGTTGACCTGATCATCGAATACTGAAAAGATGTATATTTATTAACATTAGACAAAGCTTATCACAGAGACCACAATCTTTAACATATAAAGTGCCTCAACATATTATTTTATATAGCTATTGTTTTACTATTTACACAAGGCAAAATGTGTATAAATAACATGATGTACATTTATCATTTTATTTTGGCAATGTAAAGTTTTTTTTTTCGGAGCTGTTATTACAGACCGCTACACCAGCTGTTCTAACTTTTAAAAAATGTGTGTGTGTGTTTGTGTGTGTGTTCCAGGCCTGGTTCCATCGGACAAGGAGAGTGCCAGCTATCTGCTCCGGCAGAAGGGAGGTGGGAACGCTGTGGTCATTGCAGTTGGCGGTGCCCCTGAGGCTTTGGATGCCCATCCTGGTGACTACACTGTTCACCTGGCCAATAAGAAGGGCTTCATTAAGCTTGCAATAGAGCATGGGTAAGCGGCCTCTTGTTGTATTAGTGCCAGTTGTGCATCGACAGATAGTTCTGTTGAGCCACAGTCAGTCAATTCTGAAATACAAGCTTGGGCAACTTGCTGTAGCAAGTAATAGTGCTGAATTTATGAAAGGCTCTGTTACCCAAGCTAAAGAATTTGATTAAGAAACTGTACAAAAGAAAAAAATGTATTAAGCGGAATAAAATTGCAGAAATGTATTATTTATATGAGCATTTAATATATGTTTATTTAATCTGTTACATGCCAGGGTTTATTTTGTAATAATGATTGCATACATTATCTCTGACATACATATTTTCTCACTTTTTTGTGCATACATTTTATCAAAGACAGCAAAGGATTTGGGTTATAAATCTGTTTTTTTCCTCCTCCAGTGCAGATTTGGTTCCTATATATTCATTTGGAGAGAATGAGTTATTTGATCAGGTGGAGAACCCTCGAGGCACCTGGCTGCGATATATTCAAGAGCGCCTGCAACACATTATGGGCATTTCTCTGCCTCTCTTCCACGCACGAGGAGTTTTCCAGTACAGCTTCGGTCTAATGCCCTACAGAAAACCCATCAACACTGTTGGTAAGCGCAGTCAAATGTTAGTCAAATATCATTGATGTCAGGTCAAGGTTACCCATAGGAAAAATGTATTCCTCCGAGGTTGCTTTTCCTAAGCTCAGGAGACTTAAATGAGATTCTCATATATCTCTCATTTTAGTATCAACAGCATTTCAGATGTTTCTCCTAAAATTCCTTAAGAGAAATAGAAGTAGACCCAAATGAGACATGACAAATATTTGAGAAAAAAAAGAGTCAAAACTGAGAATGTTGTGGAAGAAACATAAAATATCTCTTTATTGTCTTCCTGCAATCTCTATCAAGACTCCAGTATTGAAATATTTTATTGCTCAGTGGTTGCTATTTCTAAGCTCATGAGACTTTGTGATTCTTATGTATTTTTCATTTTAATCTCAACATCGTCTTAGATGTTTCTCCTAAAAATCTGTAGGAGAAATAAAAGTAGACACAACTGAGACATGAGAAAGTTCT